>JAHLWZ010000956.1:0-38377 GCA_020536535.1 Pelomyxa schiedti | reverse complement strand
TTGGATTCAACATGGAGCCTCTTGAGGTCAAAAACCGCAAGTTTATGGTTTCAGATTTTGGCGGCACCAATCTGGCCAGATCTATGTGGCACTATGTATGTTGTAGAACCCACAACAACCTGCAACACATACCCGATAAACCGCTAACACTTACACTTCAGTATTACGATGACACTGGAGTTTTCATCTGGGTTGCTGACGCACATGACCGCGGGAGAATCAGAGAATCCCGCGATGCGCTTCAAGAAGCTCTCCGTAATACTGCGCTCCGCAACGCTCTAGTGTTGGTTCTTGCGAACAAAAATGACTTGCCGGATAGCTTGAGCAAGAGTGAACTTGCAGACATGCTCGAAATGCACAACGTGAAGAACAAGTGGACGATTCAACCCACCTCTGCAATCACAGGCATGGGATTTGCTGAGGGCCTGGACTGGGTTTGTTCCAATTTGCCCTGAAACACAAACACAATAGCAACGGCATAAACAGTCTATAACTCCTAAAGATCTTGGGCTCCCTCTTTTTCAAATCTTTCTTTTTTCTTCTTGAAATAATCAGTGATCCAAGCAATGAGGGATGAGACAAGCTAGTGCTAATTTTTCTTTATGAGATTGTGAGAAAGGCAAGTGGGGTTCCTGTGATGGAATCGTGGATGACCACTGTTCTGGGGTTGTCCATTTCGGCAACATAGATTCCTTTCTCCGTGGAATGAACGCGAAAGGATGAATTCTGGCGTTCGTATTGGTGTGATGGATGACTTAAGTCTCTGGCACTGTATACAACTCTCACAGTGGTTCTCCTTTCGTTTGTTGTTCCCGTGGATCCAAGTGAGAATGCGATGTGCTCTGGGGAAATGGCTTCCATGCGCTGATACTGTGAAACAGGGAACACCTTAGATTCACCAGTCTTTGTGTTGTAAACGATGCTGTCAGTGTCACTGTGCATTGTGAGGATCGTGTCTGGATCTGCCCAGACAAAGTCAATCAGGTTTATCAGTGGCAGTGGGTATTCCTTTGTCACCACTGTCACACCAGATGCAATGCTCTTATCAATGTCCACGAAAGAGAGGCTTTCCCTCCCCGCACTGAGGAAGGCACAGGTGTCCTCGGAACTTGAAAACACCAGCTCGTCGCCAAAAGCACTGAATGGCGAGAACTTTGCACAGACCCCAGAAACGCCCTCAGTGCATTCCACACCAACGCCAGGTCCCACCGGCTCTCCCCCACTCATCCTCCACACAATGAGCTTCTTCCGTTCACTCCCACTGTCGACCCTGACCAGCCACTTCTCGTTGTTCGCCCAGAAGCTAATCACCGGTGCGTGAACCTGGCTTCTGAGCGGCGAAACCACTCCGCCGCCGCCGTCTATCACCCAGGCTTCCCTCCAGTTGTCAGTGGCCACGAACCTGTCACCGCCAACGGTCACCTGCACAATCCAGTCGCGCGTCGACGCCGACTCCCCCCAGCACTTGCACCACACAACTCCCATAGTTGCACTCAGGCCCATGAACACGTGCGCCTTTGTGTGTGCCCTGCTGCTGCTGCTCGATGGGGTCAACAGCAGCGTGGAACCAACTTGCCTCGCGCAGGCGACGACCCACCGGCGGCCGAATTCCGCTAACAGGGCGGGGTTGCCGCTCGCGACAAAACGGGCCGCTGCGCTGCCTCGTCCACACCGGTCAATCGACGCACACGCGAGCGCAACGAATTGCGATCCCGCATCAACAACACTGGTAAGCATGTTTCGGAAAAAAAAACTGAGAAGGGGATGTTCAGGAAGTACCCACCCAAACACATAAAGCAAATAAACGTCCTTTTTCGTGTCTTCAATTGGAAGGGGTTGACTTCCAACCTTCCCCTCCTCGGAGTTAGATTCTTCTCCAAGGAGGCTACCTTTTATTCGTAATGAATGTAACCAGCTTCTACTTGTGGGGCACGAGGAATACTTCGCAAATTCGCATTGTTCGAACAAAAACCAACTGGATTGACTAGCAATTATCAGTATGGTTGGTGTGCTCAGGCAGCTTCATGGTGTCAGACTGAGAATGACAA
This sequence comes from Pelomyxa schiedti, assembly GCA_020536535.1. Lineage (NCBI taxonomy): Eukaryota > Evosea > Pelobiontida > Pelomyxidae > Pelomyxa > Pelomyxa schiedti. The sequence goes on along the minus strand of JAHLWZ010000956.1, from coordinate 36,329 downwards.
TTGATTTGCCGGTGATTGAATCGTGGACTGCCACCCTCCCTTGATTTTTGGAATTGTCAGAGGCCATCTGCACAGCAACGATTCCAGGATCTGTCACGTGGATTCTGGAGGCTGGGTCGGACTCCCAGCATTCCATTTGGGGTAAAGGGTGGCAAAGGTCCGATGCACTGAAAACATCTGCCACCTTGCATCTGCCTGTTGTGTCCTGCAGCAGAGCACTGATGTGTGATGGCGAGAGAAAGTCCACGCCCTTGTACTTTTCCAGAGGGAACACATGCAACTCGCCAGTCTTGGTGTTATAGACCCTGTTGTCGCCGCCCATGTGCAAGGTCAGGATCGTGTCTGGCGCCGCCCACACCAAGTCGAATGGGCGTGATTGCGGCAGAATGCGTGTCGCAGTCACCTCTGACACCCCAGATATAATGCTCTTCTCAAGGTTGATGAAGGAAAGGCGCGCACTCCCATCATCGCCTTGACCAACAGCAACAAGCTCATCACTGAAAGGATCGAAAGGCGAGAACCTGGCCCCCACGCCATACATCGGCGCCGTGCAAGTCACGAGACTGGGGCCGCCGCCCACCTGGGCCCCACCCTCTCCCATCCTCCACACTGCCATCTCTATCCCAGGGTCCGCGCACACCAGCCACTTGTGGTTGCCCACCCAGACCCCGTACGCCGGCAGCACGTCCCTCGCAGGCACCTCCAGCGGGGCCACAACCCCCCCGCTCCGGTCAATCACGCCGCCGGTCACCAGGAACCTGTCATCGCCGAGTGTCCGGTGCACGGTCCAGTCGCCTATGGGCACCGCGGTGGCCAAGACCGAGCGAGGCGGGGTCCACGCGGCGCACCACACGACGCCCAGGGTCGCGCTCAGGCCGACGAACACGTTCACCCTCGTGACGACGCAGGGCCAGGTGTCCCTGGACTGGCTGCGGATCAGCGTGGCGGCGACTTGCCGAGAGCAGCCGGCGACCCACTGGCGGCCAAACTCCGCGAACAGCGCCGGGTTCTCGCGGTAGAAAAAACTGGCGGCCGGGGTGGTCGTGGTGGTTTGTTGTGGTGGTGGTTGTGCCGTGGCGCACCTTTGGATAGACGCACATGCGAACGCAACGAACTGCGACCGTGCGTCGATGACCGACTCGATCGGCACTTTTTGCATCGCCCCTCAGGCGTTTGATTTCAGGGAAAGTGATGGAAAACAGAACGATCAGTCAACCGACTCGGTGGCACCAACGACTACAGCAGCGTAGACCTCGAACAGATAAAAAAGAGAGAGCGAAGTTGCTCAAAAGTGGGAGGCCATGAGGCAGGAATCCTCGTCGAGCCGCCGGGGAATTCTCCTTCTTCTGGGTATGTTAAAGAAGAATTCACTCTCGATGCTCACAAATAAATAAATATTTGTAATAAATATTTATTTATTATTTATTCTATGCTGTGTTGCTGTAACGTTCTTTTTTCTTTTTGAGGGAGCTCTCTGTGAAGATCGGAGGGAGATGAGGCAAGGGAGCCAGCACTTCGTGGGCTGGAGAGTCGAACAAGTAGCACAATAGGATGGGCTCTGGAATTCAGTGTAATGTTCCCACACTCCTCAACATCAACCCGCACCTTGTATTATATACTTAGTATTATAGATTCAAGTTACAACACAGCCAAACAAACGAAGTAATGTAACCATCATAGGTAAACGAGAATGACCACGTTTACAGGACATCCCACCTCAACGACGACCCGTCGGCACAAACCAAGACGCTGTCGGGGACATACAACCGACTCACTGGTGCCCTCGACGCCACAGCAACGTTCTCGTCACCATTGGAGGACTACACTGTGAGATACACTGGCTCACTTGCCAGTGGTGAGCTTTGCGTCATCGACATGCACAACAGCGAGAATCACAAGTGCAAGGGAAGAGGCATCGTAGTGATTGAAGAAAAGTACTGAGAGGCAATTATCATTTTGTGATGTAACACCATTAGAACGACCATTAAAACTGCCATTTAATTTTTTTTCCTTGAGCTTGGTGTGGGATGCTGTAAGTAATCTTGCCTGCAGGCACAAAACTGTGTCTCTTTCAGTTCAGTGTGATGAGGAAGCCAGAATGTAAGGTGTGAGGAGTGAGAGCCACTGGGAGACACAATCGTTCACCTGGTCATCTGTGACTTGTTCTACTCCCATTGTTGTTGGTGATGTGGTGGCTGTCAGTGAAACAATGTCCATGACTTGTTAACATCTGGGGGGCCATGTAAACAGCTGTACCTGGTGCAGCAGTGTACTCTTTTGAAGACCTTTCGTGACCAACAACCTGGGACACACCTTTTACACAAGGTGTGTTCACAGTAAATCTATTTGTAAGTGGTTGACAATACCAAAGTCACAAATTTTTGGAACTCCCTCTGATCCAAAAAGAACATTGTTGCTGCTCAAGTCACGGTGCATGTATTTCTGCCTGTTGTTTGTGCAATGGTTGAAAAGGATTTGTTGTGACCACAAGAAGACCTGTGTAGGCTATCCATTCCCTTGGCAATGTTCAGTGATATGGCTGCAACTTCATTGAAACTCAGATGCTTTTTCTTTGTCAGTACATTAATTAGTTCACAGTCACTTGTTACACAATTTCGGAAACCTGTTTGATAAGCTGTTTGAGGCTACAACACAGTACCTCCGACACAATCTGTAGTCTCCCAGGCCCAGTGACACATGTGCCAGTGCACTTCACAATGTTGGGGTGCCTCAACCCACTCACAATCTAGTTTTTGTGAGGAACTGCATACAAACTGAGCAAGTAACCTCTGCCTCCAAGATAAAATTCTGTCTGATTCAATAACAGCGTACATTGTTTTCACAGCAACTTCCCTGGCTGAGGGGATGTGGAGGCACTTTACCACTGTTCCATAACTTCCACTGCCCAAAGGGCAAATAGGTTGCAGATCAGACTCAGCAATTGTACTCAGCTGTATCAGTTCTACCTTCAACTCTGCAGGTTTTTAGGAAATTCAGAATCAATTCAGGGAACCTGGAACTCCTTTAAAGGATAAAAGAGATAATGTTGCAGTTTCAGAGAGAAGGGTGTTGTTTCCATCCCCTTTGAAAGAGACAACTTGCTGGTTCTCATCCACTCCAAACCTTTTAGCTATTACCATTTTCACAACCTTGTTGAATGTATGGTCAAGATGGTAACAACAGGAAAATCCCTTTACCTTGTCCAATAGACTTACCCCAAAAAACGCTTTTAGCATGTCTGGCGCAGCTGGCATTTATGCTAGCTGCACCAGCAGATGCTAGCAGATCGTTTTCTTGTTCGCAGTGTCTGTGGGAGATGGCAACAAAGCTGCCAGACCAGCTGCCCAAAAAACGCAGCACGCAGTTTGCAGCACTGCTGGAATGCAGTGCTGCTGCAGAAAAAAAAGCAGGAAAAAAAGAAAAGCAGGAAATGGAAAAATGTCGAAAATTCTGCCCTGAACTGAGGGTCAGATGCTGTGTGACAAAAAAAAAACCAGCTTTGTGTAAAGGATATTTTAAAATAAATAAGGAGAGAGTGTGGAGTGAATGGGGGAGTCCTGGATGGAAATATTCGTCAGACTGGCTACTATGAAGAAGGCTTCGTTAAGCTTGAAGTATGAGTGGCGCCAGTCTTCACTCAAGCACATCCAGTGCTTTAACCATGCGTTTGTATGTTCCACTACAATGCGGACCGCAGAGTGAACTTGGTTGAAAGTTGTCTATGGAGAGAGGTTAGCGGGATGGTGGTAAAAAGTATGATTTACAAAGTCTTCATTCAAATGGCCAAGGAGCCCCTTGTATGGCATAACCAACTCTCTGGCCCCTTGGTAGCCTTTGTCAGCCAGGCCAAATTCGCCTCGCTAACCTCTCTCTCAAATTCTGTAAGGAGTAGTTTTTGGGCCGGGATATGGCACAACAGGTGCCATCCACAGCCCACAGTATATCAGCAAATAGACCACCAGGGCGCTGTTGTTCAAATCGATCCTCAAAGTGGATCTTATGCTTGTTATTTCAACTAAGTGGAAAGGTTGATCAACCTCTTGGAGATGATCAAAACAGTAGTCGATGATTTCCCAGAGATGGTAGCGACATATGTCTCAGGGGATACAATGCTGCTTGATGCTCAATAGGGTACCACCTCAAAATACCCTGTGTTCACAAAGTACTTCTCCCATACACACTGAGTTTGTTCTGGTGTTAAACCAAAGAGCATCTTAATAGAAGTTACAAAGGAAGTGTACACCCGGAAATACCTTAAAATCCACAGAGGAGTAGCAGCATCCTGATTGACATGCAAGTTGAGCAAAGTCCATGCAGAGTTTTCCCTAGTATGCCGGGTTTTTTTTTTAAAAAATGAAGTTAAGAAATACCCCGCTATGCACAAATCTTCTTCGGTGAAGCATATGTGTATGCACAACCCAAAAGTCCCAAAGAACCCAAAGCCCCAAAAACCAAAAGGCAACACAAACAGAACCGCAAAAACCAAAACAAAAAAACAAACAAACAAAAAAAACCAAACAAAAAAAACCAAATGAAACATGCCTGGACACAAAGGCAAATGGAGCGTTGCTGAACATGGCACCTTTTTAGATGTTGTTGCAGCCCTAAGCTTACAAACAGTTGTTGACCCCACATTAGAACAGGCCCAACTGGTTGCTAGGCGGTTTACAGGCCGCAGTGCAAAGTAATTTACGATTAATTTTATAATTATAATGACTTACTTGTGTTTAGGCAGATCAAGGAACATTGGTTGTACACAATACACAAGGGTGGAATTCCTTTTGAACAAGAACAAGAACAAGATCAAGATCAAGATCAAGAGCAAGAGCAAGAACAAGAACAAGATGACTACTATGGAGCAGCAACGACTACAACAACAGTGGTCCCAGCCCCAGTCCCAGTCGCAGTCCCACCAAGGCAACCTCCTGAAAAATCGAAAGAAAATAACCCATTCTTCATTCCTCCTTGATTCTGTTTTTTTTTTTTCTCCCCAGAAAACCCACCTCATAAAGCACTCTTGTGGTTGAGGGTAAACTGTGCAGTTTGCAAGCAGGCACCAGACAGGATCTGTGTGCTGAGCAGCCAGCAGCCAGCAGCCAGCAGCCAGAAGCCAGCAGCAAGCAGCCAGCAGCCAGACATTCTGACCAGAACAACCAGAACCACTGTGCAACTGTCAGTGGTTTTCTGCTGTGAGCCAGAACACACAAAAAAAAGTTTGCTGGCATTATGGGTTATTTTCTTTTGATTTTTCACCTTGAAACCGTTTCGTTCTGTGCCCTTCTCAGAAGCAAGAACAATCAATCCAACCACACACAAGGCATTATGGCCAGAAGCCTCGAGTGCATCAACTGGCGCGACGCCGCGACCAGCCCCGACGTCGCGCAGTACCTGCGCAAGGGCGTTCTTTACAGGGGCGGCGTGATCGCCTACTGCTCGTGGGAGTCGGTGGGCAGCCCCAGGACCGTGATCAACCTGCGGCCCGAGGAGGACGACCCCCGCGCCTGGCCGCAGGTCCCCGCGTTGACCGGCTGGGTGCACCTCCCCGCGGACGCGCAGGCCGAGAGGTACGAGTCCACCGACCCGGTCGTGCGCGACTGGCTGCACGAGGTGCTGCGGGCCCTGGCCGACTGCGAGACCCCGGCACTGGTCCACTGCAGGTCCGGCAAGGACCGCACAGGCGTCGTCGTTGGCGGGCTGCTGGCGGCCCTGGGGGCCCCGCGGGAAGTCATTGCGGCGGACTGGGCCAGCGTGCCTGGAACCGACCCTGTGAATATAGCAATGTGCCTGGATGGCTTCATGACACAGAGGGGTGGTGGAAAAACCCATAACAGCGCCAACCGGGGAGGAGGGGCGAAGAATAGGGGCGGCAGAGGGGGTGGAAATAGGGGAGGACGTGGAGGTGGTGGAAATCCTGCCCCTCCCATAAGTCTGAGTGGTTGCATCGATATGGGAGCATATCTGCGCGATGCAGCCCTTGTGTCACAGTTGCAAGAGAAATTCGGCACACACTGACATTTTTGTTTTGGAAAATAGCAACTGAAGAACTACGTCTCCAGTGTTGCCAAGGAAAGACGGGATTCAGTTACATTGTATAACAAATAAATGGTTTTTTTTTCTGTAGATTCCCAAATTGGGTACTTATACATATGAATTAATTCTATTCCCAGTAGTGGAACGTGCTAGCTATTGCCATGAGTGCAAGCTCACGAGTGTAATTTTTGAATGAAGGACATGAAGAGTTTCCAGTTATAGTCGTCATCCAGCAAGGCCCTCTTGAGTCGCAAGAAAGTGAATTGATTCAGGTGCCCAGACCATGAGTGTACCAAGTAATTTATGTGCTCAAAAACGTAGTAGTTGCACACCGGCATGCAAAAATCCAACTACTGAAATTAGAGAGTTTAGAAGGCTTTGCGTTTGCCAGCTTACCGCATTTTCTCCGGCATATTCCATACCAAGTGCTGATGCCGCCTTCAAACTCTGTGTAACGAGCTCCTCAGGAAGAGATCGGCAGTCTGAGGGTTTTTTAACATACTCGTCTTGAGTGTCGTAATACCATTGCTTGTATCCATCATTTCCAGGCATGTAAAGTCGAGGGAAGTTCCGTGCTTTTCCAATACCTGGCCGATCTCAATGTAGGCATTATGTCCATTTGTGTTGTAATACCCAGCTATTACATGGTAAATATCTGACAAATTAAAGAAGACCTACCAGTGAGCTCTGCGGCATGAGACTGGTCGCCATACCACCAATGTATTCCTGCTACTTTGGCTCCTAGCTGAACACTAGACTGATAGAAGACTCGCCTGGCGGCTCCTAAGACTCGGTCTGCATGACGAAGCAACATGTGCTGGTACCAGCTCAAAAAGAAATTTCCAAATTCAGACTCATAGTTGTTGGGTGTGCTATTCGTGTAAGCGAATTTCGAATAGAAAAGTTTATGTACCCCTTGGAAAAGAATCCAGTAGAGTAAGGGTGGGAATTGTATCCCCCAGTATCCCAGGGACCAGACTTCCATTCCTCGTGGCCCCAGTCAATCGCTGCCTGAGAATCGGGAAGAGAGGTAAAGATGGTAATACGGCAAACCTTTTCTCTCATTGATGACATGTACTTGTCGTAACACTGAAAGGCCCCAACTCCACAGTATGACCACTTCCGCAACTGGTAGCTTGGATATCTGAGCTCTCCTGCAGGCCCAAGACCAACCTAATCAATCAAACCATGGGTAAAACTAAAACGCACTCACTTTGATGTATCTGATTGTTGTCCCCAAAAACTGCTGAAATGTGCTAGAAAAATTCCTCATCAAGTCCTCGTAAGCTTGAATGGGGGATCTCCCTCCCAAGACTGTTTCATCCTCATCTGCTCCTAGTGATATATACTCCTTGTCAAAGTCACCCCAAACATCACGGTAGAAAGCTCCATGTGAGCTTGCTGAAGCCACAACCCAGTGTGGAAGAGGAATCCAGACACTATCCCCAACGTTCCCCCCGCATTCGTGAAACGACATTACGACTGACCTACAACCTTATTTTAGAGGAGGAAAAAGCCCAAAGGCTATCATAACATTAATAGTAAATACTAAAAAACAAAAGAGATATGCGAAAATAGTACGTCTGATAACTTAGGAAGGAAAAAGAAGGGGAAAAAACAAAAACCCAAGTGCTGAAAATGCATACAGTTTTAAGCCAACGTCCCTCACCATTTCCGCCAGCTGTAGATAAGCGCCCCAATCGTAAATTGTGGGACTGGGCTCCACCAGCCCCCACCACACGTCCGCCATCACCCCGTCCACGCCCCCCAGCCTCAGCTTCCTCAGATCTGCCTCCAGTTGCCGCGGATCCGCCAGCCCGCTCCCCGGTACCACCACGTCCAGCGGCAGCATCACGTTGACGTCGACGGCCGCAGCAGGAGGAGCCGCAGCCGCAACCGCCGTCAACGGAAACAAGTGCACGGCAGAGACGGCGGCGGCTGCGACCAACGCACCAGCAAGCACGACGGAGCCAATTGCAAGCGACGACGATGACGGAAGCAGTCGGCGATTACGATCGCGCCTCGGCACCATCTACTGCAACTTCGGCGGCTCGCACTCGTACGACGATGAAGGGCCACATTGGAAGCTTGGAAGGAGGGTGTTCATTTTGGAGAAAAACAAATTTGGTCTGGTTTTGATGAGTGTGGGAAGCTCCCACTGTTTGATGGATTGTTTAGAAATAGAAATAGGTTGGGTGCGCTTGGCCTCTGAGTGGGCTCCGAGGCACCTGGTGGCTGGGCCTGGGAAGAAAGGAAGGATCGTAAAGGAAATTCGCTGTGTCACCTTTTCGGTTTGGTTTGTTGCATCTTGTACTAGTTTGGCAGGGTCTAGGTTGTTTTGGTACTGTGAAAAGCAGAAGAAGAAAATCACACTAAGCCAATTAAATAACATTCAGAAAAGAACCCGGTGAGTCGTGTAAAGGAGCTTTTGGCTGGGAGCGTGAGTGTTGGTTAGTTCCAATTAACTGGATGTCGGCTGATGACGGTCGAAGTGATTTGCAGGCCACTTGGGGGCAAGTACGTTGAGTTTTGCACTTTCCGTTATTTTTTTTCCTGGCAAGTGCAAAGTGTTTTGCACATGCACGACTTGATGCCTGACCTCGTGCTTGTTTGGGCACTGCTAATTTCTCTCCTTTTTTTTTATTTTTTTCTATTTTTTTAATTTTTTTTTTTTTTTTTTTTTTGAACAAAACCCAAACAACCTCCCACTTCACCCTTTGCCAACCAGATTAGGGCAAAGAGTCAGATGATCAGAGAGTCTGCCCTTGATGCACAGAAGAAAAATACAAGTGCTGATGAGGCAGCCAGAGTCAAGCAACTGGCTCAAGACATAGCACAGAAAGCTGATGAAATTCTGATCAAGGAGTGTGCTCATTCATCTGTATCAGCGTCTGCGTCCTTATCACCCCTCGTGTCCATGACTAACACATCACTGCCTTCCTCACAACTATTGCCGTCATCAATTCCAAGTGCACACACCCACGCACAAACATATTTACCTCCTCTGCTCTTACAAACACATGCAGAAGCGATTCCATTAACATCAACACTTTCGCATTCCCTGATGAACAGTTCTCCACTACCACCAACGAAAATGATTGGAATGAACAACCGTCCCTCACCACTTTGTTCCTACTCCCAATACAACAACCCTCAATCACCACAAATCACACCCCCACTCCCAACAGAATTGTTAACCGCCGCATTGTCATCATCCACCATTCCCACACAAGGCTCACTATCACTATCACAGCCACAACCACACTCACACCCGCACTCACATTCGCCTCACACGGCTCCACATGTGCATGTATCTCGGCCCAGAGTCACATCAACAACTCCCACACACCACAACTCAACAAATTCAGCTGTACCCGTTGCAGTTCCAACTTCAAATGTAGTGTCTGCATCAACGCAGGCCTCAACCACCACATCTACTACTACTACAGCAGCAACACCTCAGCTTTCTCAGAATTTGACTAGAGAACAGTTGAACACAGGCGTTATCAGAGTAGTTCCACTTCCATCATCACCCACAAGTAATGCTACCTCTGGGGGTATGCTCAAGAAAATAAACAAATATTTCAAAACTAACGTGGGGGGGGGGAAAAAGAGCAAGAACGAGAAAATGAAAAGGAAAAGGAAAAAGACACCGCACCAAACAAGGGCAGTGAAGAGTCCTGATAACACCTCCACCCAATCCTAATGTGTTGTTCTAGAACACAACACACAACAACAGCACCACTGGCAAAAAAACCTCTTCCCAAACAAACGTGGACTGACACGCATCTTAAATCAAAAAAGGCAACGAAATTTCTTTTTTTTTTTTTTCTTTGTCTTGGTTGTGGGCAGCAACACACCAACAACCTCCGGGCTCAGTAACAAGCCTCATGACTACTCACTTTCATTGCATTCGGGGCGAAATATGTTGTCCGGCTGAGGGATACTATGGGCTTGTGGGTCAGAAACTTTGTGTGACAATGTCTGAGATCAATGAGGGAGCATGGGATGGGAATTACCAGTGGTTTTCTCCTCTAATGTCTTCGCTTGTGGAACAGGCTATGGTACAAATTCGACGCTGCCCTCACATTTGGATAGGGTACTGGCAAGCAATACATTTTTCTTCCCCTTGGTGAGAATGCTTGGGAATAGTACATTGTGTACCCTCAAGGGACTCGTGCCAGCAAAACCAACGTTGGTGTACCCGGACCTGGACCTTGGTTCTATTTCCGCACAACACAAGAGGTAGCTTGGGTACTTTGTACTCCACATTCCTCACAATGGTATGACATAATGATCACTCGCTGGTTGAACACTATGTTTTTTTTGCAGCAGAGTCGGTGAGAGGATTACCGAACTTCACAACTCCTCCCAGAGCAATTTACTTCACATATGTAAAAATGCACAGTATCACTTGGGTCTCCAAAAACTACGGTTCCAGTTACAACGATTCACTCCACAAGTACCATCTACTTTTCGATACTTCAACTGAACATACACAGAGTCTCCGTTTTGTTGTGCCACTGCTATAAGAAGATTCTACACTTGCATTAACCTGTTTGAGGTTTTGTGCCTCCTGAGGGAACGAACCAATCAAAGCAAATTGTTTTTTCGGGGAAATTGACAACAGGAGGGAAAAAAAATAAAATATTGGTTGGGGATGGGTTCGTCTCCATCTATCCCTGTGAGTTACAGCCAAGCAGTGTCTCGATGTACGCCAATCTCCTTTCTCACCCCCAATCGTAGCCTCGTCTCCCCACACGAAAGCCACCTCCACAACAACAACAACAAAAAAACAACACCCAAATCACTCCACCCAGGCACAGAGAAGGAGCAAAGTGTTCTCTGTGATCAATTCCTCAAGTACTCAGTGTCCTTGGCTTCGGCGAAACGCGCTAAGTCGGCTACGTCGGGGCCTGAACCGCCGAAAGCAACTGCAAGCACGAGCACGAGCACTACCACTACCAAAAGTGGGAGTGCAACTGCTTCTACAAGTGCAGCAACTGCTCCTAAAGGAACACCCTCAAATAGAAGTAAATATTTCTCTTGCTCTGTTGGGGTTTTCACTGAAACCAGGAGACAGTGAGGACAGCAGTCTCACTGAGGAAGATGATGATGACCTTGAAGATGACGAAGATAACGCCATAATGGAGACAATTTCTCAGGTAATTTTTCTTTTTCCCCCCCCACTCTTGACTTTTGATACTGGCATTAAGTGAAATGTGACGATACGTTATAGAGAACAGCAAATCGGGTTGTACCAAAAAGTGTTTTCATAGAACAATTCATTGGGTCCAATGTGCCACAGATACTCTCTGACAGAATTTTTGCCTGTGCAACCCAAGGTTTGACCATGCTATAAGATAATCAAGATCTGTGACTGAGATCAGGGAAAGACTATATGTTCTACCAAGAATTTCTCAGGTTGTGGGTTCTCTTTAAAAAAGAGGATCAAAGGCAGGAGAAATGTGAATGTATGAACCACTTGGCTCTCACCGATCCTGAATCAAACCCTTTAGTTCTAGAGCACATTTATGACATCAATGGCAACCATAGATTGAAAATCAAGCATCTCTACCATATTCTCTTTGGTCTTTACTCAACAACCGAACAAGCAGTAGGAACAACATATCAAACTATTGACGCCCTTGTTGCAGCGTGTTTCTCCTCTCAAGTCAGTGCATAACTATTGGTGAACCAACCATAACAACATGGAAACAGGGCGAGATCGATTGCCGGGGACTTATAGCTTGGGCTGACTCACAACCAGGGGAGGCTAAATTTTTAGTGGACTGGATCAAGTTCTCACTGACGCGAACAAACACCAGGAGAGGTATGCTTGTAATATTTGTTTTGGCATTCATATTATCACAGAAAATATCCCCTCGCGGGTTTTTACGGAACTCCCTCCAGAGATACATTTCCAGGATATTTTTCCTTGTAAGTATCTTTCACTTCAAATGCGAGATTGTAAAGTTTTTCCTCTTAGTCAAGTCCAAGACTATTTCAGAGCTGCAAGGAATTTACCGTCAGCTCTATAACCCTTCGTCCAGGAATTCCACTGTATGCTCCTCAACTTGAACTAAAGGGTTTTATTTTTATTTCCTCAACAACACAAGGTCAGTAAAGCAACTTTGCAATCAATATTCCGAGAATCAGTTCTTAGGCACGATATGCTCAGTGCGATGTTAATGACTTTTTCATCCTCACCAAGCACGGCCTCCTCTGCAACAAAACCCTCTAGCACCTCTGAGATACTCCTGTCATCCCTCCTTGGTGTTCCCCCTGCACATGATGATGTTTGCATCAAAGACTTCATTTGTGCTATGTCAACTTTGTGTTGCGCAACTGAAAAGGAAAAAATCCAATGTATCTTGTATATTGCCTTTTGGTCTCTAAAACCCTGTAGTTTGGTTTTCCATATTTGAAGAAGATGGTACAGGGATAGCCTTTTATCAGTTGTATGACATTGTGAGGTTTGTGGGGTCATTTCTACCTTTCAATCTGATAATTACAGAATTATACACAAAATGCACATGATCCACTGCGGAATTCAAGGAAGCGATGGTCTTTCTCTAGACAATGCCAAATTGAGTTAAAATGATTTTAGGAAAGTCTACAGAAGAAGAACTGACCACAAAAGCCACAAGCATTGCCGAGGAGGCATTCAACAAATTAGGCCTGGACCATGAGTCAAAGGTCTTATTCTTCAATAACAGTACCAAGTGTAAGTGAAGAATAGATCACTCAAGAGCAGTTCACGAATTGGGTTTTGGAAAATGAAACTGCCCTGGGCTTAGTCCGTATGCAAAAGGTAATTTTTTTCTCCATTTACCACTTGGAGGAGTTGAAAAAATGAAAATAGATGTCATCAATATTTATGGGGTCCAAGCCAAACTATGCCAAACAAGAAAGAGATATAGTGCATGAATTACTGGCCGACTCCAAATTATCCAGTGGAATGTCTGTTTTTGTAATATCTAGTTCATGGTGGAATCTGTGGAAGGTTGCCTCTGTGAATTCCAGATGAAGCATGAAAAATAACCGCCAAAAAGGAGTATTGCCACTTTGAACCAGAGATGTACAGTCACCACTCAAAGCACCACAGGGATCCGCCTGGAGAAATTGACAATAGTGACATTATATCGACTTCTGAGAAGTTTGACTTACCGGCTTCCTTTGTTCCTTTAAAGTGAAATTCACTTTTCTCTAGTCACTTTTTTCTAATTTCTATCCAGACTTGGGTTGATCAAAGGAAACGACTACGAACTCCTTCCCTTCCCTGTCTGGTATTTACTCACCTAACAACCAGAATTTAACACTGTGCTAGGGAAGCTATTTACAGTTGGTATGGTGGCGGGCCTGTAATATCTCGAAAAGGAATTGCTGATACCGGGGGTGATGTAACTGATGTGGAGCTTTACCCGTTTGTTCTTATTGCAATTTTCTTCCCTCTCATATTCTTAGGCAAAAAGTAACTGTTTACATGCACTCCACTAAGTCACCAGTGGACCAGTCACTCGCGTCATCTCAACCCACATGCACGGTAGTTTTAAGCAAGTGGGACACATTAGCATCCCTTAAGGTATGTTTTATTTTTCTTTTCTATTTTTTAAAACATCCTTTTAGAAGCAGGCTTGCTCCTTTTGGAAAGTAACAGCACCAGCACGCATATGGGCCTGGTGTGAATCGTCCACATTCTCTCAAATTGTTCCCGACAACAAAACGATAGAAGAATGTGATTTTGGGCACATTGTATGTTTTATAGTTCGGAACATTGGTTTTAAATTTTATCAGGTGGCTCTTGAAGTCCAAGAAGACGACGGTTGGATTTTACCTACTCCTGGAGTCGTACCTCCTCCACCAAAACACTCCTTCATTCCAGGTTTGAATAGGAAAAGGGAAACATGAACTGAAACAATGAGTAGGGCTTGTTGGCTTGTACAATATTGGAAATACCTGCTATATGAACTCAGCTCTACAGTGCCTGAGCAATACATGGCCACTATCTGGTTTGTGCCACTTCTAAAACTAAAACTATTACTAATCTCTTTGCAGAGTACTTTCTATGTGGCCAATACTATGTGGATCTAAACTTGACTAACCCACTTGGCTTACACGGTGAACTGGCTAAAGTGTTTGCCAGGGTTATACGCTACCTCTGGACAGGCACAACTGCCCCACCACCTTCAGTCACCTCTACATCTTCACCTGTCCTGTCCCACACAGCAATAGACACAAAGATGGGTGATACACAAGTGGATGTCTCCACTGCAACTCCAACCAAATCTGAGCCTAAGAAGAAAGTGGGCCCATTTGCCCCAAGAGAGATCAAAAGCACAGTTGGTTTGACTGCCTGCCCTTTTTTCCCTTCTAACTTTTTTCAGTCAAGTTTGCCCCTCAGTTTAGTGGTTCCCGACAACAAGACGCACATGAACTTTTGGTTGTACTCCTACTCATGGTTTTTATCTTACAGTGGTAATTTAGTTGTATGTTCTGGACGGACTTCACGAAGATCTGAACTTGGTAAAAACTAAACCTTACACACCAAATGGTGAAGGTATAATGGATTGAGGGAAAGACTATATTTTTACCTCAACCCAGATGATGACAAAAAACCAGAACACGAACTTGCCGAGATCTCTTGGCAGCGGCACGTCGCACGTAACAATTCAATCATTGTTGATCTCTTTCAGGGCATGACAAAGTCAACCATTGTGTGCCCAAAATGCGCACACAAGTCCATTACCTTTGACCCCTTCACTTGTCTCACTCTCCCCTTGCCTATATCTTCAGATAGGTTGATGGAGGTGACGTAAGTACCCGCTTTAGATACTACAACTCAACTGTTTTAGGTTACATCACTCACGGGGCCAAACAATGGTCAAGTATGGGTTCATATTGCCCCAACAGAGTATGCCTCCCTTTCATCGCACCACACCTCACCTCATCCCTAGCTAATATCGGTCACTTGAAGTCCCAACTGTCTAAATTGTGTGGCTTAGAGGTATTTTTTTCGTTGTTATCTGACGGCTCACCATTTTCAGACTTGGAAGCTGCACATGTGTGAAGTAGAATCGCACTATATTTCTGCTGAATTGGTGGATTCAAATCGACTCTTCCGTGTTAGTTCAATACTTCATGCATACGAAGTTATTGGCCCTTGTTCTGCTCTCCCCTTCCAAGTATCTCTTGTAAAGAAGTGCTACATCTGATTCCTCCTAGCTTCAAGAACCTTCTTCAAAAAAACCCAGAAGTAAGAGACAAAACAGAGAACCTCCAAAACCCAGTAGGGAAAAAACCGCCGTGTCCAGCACTCCAACTAAAACCTCTACTTCAACCAAATCTCCCACTGTAGTTCCACAATCTTCAGACTCCCAACAGCCCACGGAAAAGACCCACACCAGCAGTCCCGAAAATGGCACGACTACTGCGGAAAACCCAACCTCCATACAACCAGGGGAATCTGTCTCTACGAAGGCAACAGCTGCATCAACGATCCAAATAACAACTGCCACAACACCCGAGACTACAGTTGCACCAGCGCCAGAGCCCTCACCTCTAGACTGCAGCAAAATATCCCCCAGACAAGAAACAGTGAATTCCCCACAGCAATCGCAATCCTCAAGTCCTACTATCTCCTCATCAGTTTTAGCCTCATCAAGAATTCCAGGCACCAGTTCACTATTTATTGTACTTGGATAACTGCTTTTTTAGACGAACCTATCTACTACATTGTTTTCCTCCATAGGTTTATTGATAACGCTCCAGTAGGTTTCAATACCGAAGATAGTTCTAATTGAAACAAAGGTAAACCTTATCCAACCAGAACGGCCTCACCTTTTTGCGCTACCCCTCATTGTTTCTCTACCCCAAAGCAAATTGTCTTATAAAAACCTTCTTCGAGATCTTTGGGTACAGGTAAAGCCATTTCTTCATCATTTCAACAATTCAGTCTTTTCTAAAGGTCAAGCCTTTAACTTCTCCAACCCAACCTCTGGCTGAGGATGATTCTGTCAGTTCTGATGATGGCACCCATCATCACTACCCCTTTGTTCTCAAGATCACAAACCATAAAGGAACAGCTTGTGGAGTGTGTCCCTGGAACAAGTTCTGCCTGGGGTACATAAATGAATATAAATTTGGAAAATAACAATTTGTGTTCACTGCAGTTGCCCATTGAAGGAGAATCTCACACTGATAGACTTCAAGAATCAAAGACTCACTGTTAGCATTGACTGGGATTCTTCCCGGTCACATCTTCAGTTCAATGCAACCAAAGCAAATGTATTCCCTCCCCTATAAACAGGATTTGAGATCGATTTTTTTCACTTCACAAAACAAAAAAGGCCCTGTTAAAGCATCCAACAGTGGAGGCATGCAGAATAACATACAACTCACCTATGAACATATATAAATGTTTGCAATCCTTTGTCGCAGAAGAGAGACTTGGCGCAGAGGAAACCTGGTACAAGAACCTCTACTGATAACTCTCATTTTTATTGCGTCAAGGTATTGCCCCAAGTGCAAAGACTTTCAAGAAGGTACTTTTTGGCTGCTCATACCGTGTTAGTAACTTTAATAGCAACCAAAACTGTCTCGATCTGGAAAATTCCTCCTTTTCTTATCATCCACCTGAAGCGATTCAGTTTTAATGGCGATTATTGGATAAAGGTACATGGAAGTGATTGGCCTCGTCTTTTCAACACCAAAAGATGAAAACCAAAGTCGAAGCACCGGAAGACCTTGATTTAACCCCATTTTTATCCGCTGGTGCCCCTGTTCCTGGTTTATTCCGGCTGTATGCCGTTTTGGTACCTTCTCCTGGACCTTTGAAAAAACCACCCCACACTTTTCTGCAGAACCACTATGGTGGAATATCCTCAGGACACTACACCGCATGGGGCAAGAACCACAACACTGGGAACTGGTACTTCTTTGATGATAGTAAGTGCACACCGCTCAAGACTTCCCAACCCGTTGTTGAGAGCGTAATCACACCCGCCGCTTATGTATTATTCTATCACACTACGGCTGAAGTGCCCCCCCCACAACGCAGCAACGGTGCTGTCACACTACCTCCAAGTGAAAAGGGTGGTCCCTGTATCATCTGTTAAAGCCACACTTCCCTTGATCATCCCTTCCCTCAAACAAAAGCAACAATTTTTTCTTTGTATACGGAGTTATGCACAATTTTCTTTGTTATTTCTTCACTCAAGGTGTAACAAGAATTTGGTTATGCACCCACATCCAACAGAATAGAACGAAGTTTTTTCTTGGTATCTTCAGAGCATCCAGCAAGTAGGGATGCAATGTCATTCATTGGAATGTGTATTTTCCTTCTAATCCTGGCATTTATCTATTGATAAGGTGGTTGTTTTTTTGAGTGTCAGAAATCACCAAAATCAAAAGAAGTTTACTTTAAGAGCATCCCTCACTGCCAACAGGCCGGACATTCCGACTAAGTTGTCATCCCAGAACACTTCAGTCAGGAGTGTGTTGACCTTTGTTTGAGTTTTAACACAAGTGAAAAGTACGGGGTATTTGTCACGAACCCTAAGAGCCCCGGCAAGAACACTTGCGCCGGTACTGCCAAAGGCATGTCCAGATACATTAAGCTCCTTGAGTGATTGATTGGAGGCCAGAGCTTCCAAGAAAGGTATCAGAGTTTTGGAGAGCTGACAGCCTCGTGGACCACCAGCAATATGCAGTTCTAATTTCCGGTTAGTGTTTTGGGACAAAAACTAGAATTTTGTTTTGCATACTTTCAAGAGAGCGATAGTCGGGAGAGGAAATCAATCTTACAAACATCTGCACAACATCTGATCTGGATCGTGTGCCCTTCCCAAAGCAGCCATTGAAGTTGAGGTAACGGATGGACTTTGTAAAAAGGACACCCTCCATAATAGCTCCTACACCATCATCCCCCTAAGGTTGTTTTTAGGAAATTCGTTTTATTCTAAGGAAAGAGTACAATGTCAGTGCCAGAGAGATCCAGAGTAGTTATTCCTCGGAGCCTTGGTACTGTCGGGTATTAGTTTGAACAAAAAAAGAGAGCAATAAGTACGTACTAGATTCATGGAGAATCTTGGCACCCAACAACCCAAGCTGAGTGTTTGAGAGAGTGAGGCTGAGAGGAGAAGTCTGGTTCCTAACAGGCAGTATTTCCTGTTCTTCCATGAGTGAAAGTACTAGGCTACTCTACAGAACTACCTGCAGCAGAGCAGGGTTACCAATAGATTCAGAAAGGTTGAGCTCTGTAAGAGGACCCTCATATAATAATCTACTGACAGGAGTACATTCCTCCGATTTGTTGATTTTAACTGACAATGTGTCGTTAAAGCACCTCAATAATATAGTAGTACACACTGGAACCTAGGTCCACTGAAGCTAGATTCGGGCAATTCTTCATACTTGACAGGAAGGAAACAAACTTGGCACCCCCAGAAGGGCCAGTGGAATTTATTTTTAGGGTTGTGAGGGATTTTGGGCCTAGAAGCAGCCATTGTGAAAGTTGCGTTACAGAATCACCAAGCTTGTTCCGAGATACATCAAGAAGCGAAAGTGGATTATCTGGATAGGACTAACGGAGTATTATTCCCGCATAATAGATTCATTATCAAACCTTTGTAAGGGCTACTAAGGCAGCAACGAGTGGCGCAAATCCTTTGGCACTGGTGATGGAGTTGGCCAGTTTTAGCACTTTAAATCCTTTGGGTGGTTTGGATGACTGTATGAAAAACGCCAGAGAGCTAAGTGCTTTGTCTTCGAGACAGGGATTGTCGCTCAAGTCAAGATACTCCAAGGAGCACTGCTCTCCAATAAGCTAACAACAGGGAAAAAGAGGACCATACCGCAGAGTTTGAGCCCATTGCTTCGAACATTCCTGTGAAAGCTTTTTCAGGACCCAGAGAATTTACAAGAGTCAATGATGTGAGGGAGGAATTAAATTTCATAAGATCGGCTAGCAATGAGGCACAGCGATCGACTCGCCTATCATGGAGCTCAATGCCTGTGAAGTGTCTGTTGTGGCTGGTACGGGTTAGTTTTGTTTTCTCCCCCAAATTAAGAGATGAGCCTACCACAACGCTTGAAAAACGGGAGCTAAGTCAGGAAGAACGGAATCTTCTTTCTCTTCGTCCCCTGTGATAAAGTTAGAGAACGTCAAACACTGATAAAATGCCTGGGAAATAATTTAAATTGATGGTCTTATTGTCTCTGAATAGTTGCTCCATTTCAACACCCAGAAGTGGATTGTAGGGAATGCCTACTTGGTCACAAGCTGCTCGGAATGTACCCACAAACCCACCACACAACTGTTCTAAAAAAAAAAAATAAGACTATGAAACAAAGACTGAAATTATATACCGGGAATTACAATTTGCTTTGCTCTGGGAAAGGAAATGAGCACAATTTCACTTTTGTGAGAAGAAATACCTTTTCTCTGGAACTGCAGTAACTTTGAATCGATTCTGATCCGGAACACAGCAATAATTGGGAGAAAAAGCACGACGCACAAATTTGACCACGTCACTATCTGTAGTTTCACCAGCTAATTCGGGTCCATTTCTGAAGACAAATCGCAACTGAACACCATGTAAAGGGAAAAAAAAGCAGAAGAAGAGAATGGCACCTCAGTCGGAGAGTTACTGACGATTTCCGTTAATTCGAAACTGTGGTGCTCTCTAACCACCTTTACTGATCAAATGAAGTGCCTGGTAAGTGACAGAAGTACCTTCATTCTCTTGATCAAGTATATCCTTGTAAGTGTGATAACAAGTAAGCTCTTTTCCGGGTCACCCTGCTTTGTGAATCCTCCCAGGTATGTTACTTCAGCATTTCGTGAAGCCACTAGGTCCTTGACAAATTCTAACCGAAGGAAAAATGTCACAGGAGAGTACAGAGGAGAGACTAACTTTGCTCTGCAGGATCGAGTGCAAGATAGTTAATCTTTCCGGCAATTACATTCAGTTGTCGCATTTTTTCTTTATAATCTGGAGGTTTGGTTGTAAGACTTTCCCACTAAAAAGAGGAACGTACATTTTAGATCAGTTCCCTCCAGCTCCTCCGTCTTGAAATGCTTGGTGAGGACGAAAAGCAGCTGATGAAAGAGGAACCAATCCTTTATTTGGGGTCTCTGCTCATATTCTGTGTTGTAAATTTCAATTTTCATGGATACAGTCAGCATGTGATACCTATTGGGGTTCTGATGTAATTTGACTGTGTAGTTACAAGTCGCAAGAAAGTTTGTTGGAGCATTGGAATGCGTTCTTCGAGGAAAGGGTTAAGTGTTATCATGAATTCTTCTTTGTTTCCAAAAAGAATTCCATTCGACAAATTCTTTTTGCATTAGTCATAGAGGAGACGAATGCCGATATTTACTTGGAGGACTTTGCTCATCAATATAACGTTTCTCCTAGCTTTGGGCGAAACTTTTGCTGAAGGGACAATGCCATACGTATCGGGAGAAAAAACTGAAGGGTTTATGTACCTTCAATGAGGTCAATACGTAATGTTAAGGCACCCTACTGACCTCAGTATCAAGAAACCACCAACGAGTGGAAGTGGCTTGCCGTCAGGGCATAGTTTTTGTGATAGTTCATAGAAAAAGCATGCAATGGTTCTATAGTTTGGAAAAAACAGTGGTTTGGAAAAAGTCTTGAAGCTTACTTGATTGGCTGTGGCATCCTATCCATTGAATTGATTATAGCATTGAGAAGAGCATCAACTGATTTCAGCAACTGAGCTTTATTAGTCTCCGCATCTTCGCCATTAGAAAGCTTTCTGTTTTTCATTTAATTTGTAATTGGATTAACTCAAAGAACAAACGTTGGGTCAATTTCATAGGAAGCATCAGAATCGTCGACAACTGCTTTCAGTAAATCGCCAAGCATATCGGCAAGAAATTTGGCACCAATCTTCCCTGGTTTTAGTTAATGATGTTGGGAGTTAAGTTGAAAGCATACTAAGAAGTGTCTTAGAAATCTTTGTTACAATTGAATTTTCACGGAAGGCAGCAGTGAAATCATTGAGGTAACACAAAAATTCCTGTTCAATAGCATAATGCATAAAACTAAGGGCCGTTAGAGTAAGATCTGTATTTAAGGATTTACCTGAGAGTGGAATCTGTTACAAGAGACAAAATTGCTACAGTATCTGCAAGATCATCCCATCGGTCTCTACATTCTGCAGTTGAAAGGAAAGCGTCATAAATCGCACTGGGAGGGGTAAGAACAAGAAACTCGAGGATGAGAACCCACCGTGGTGCTTTAGTAATCAAGAAGCTGAATAAATCTTGAAGAACTTCACATTCCCTATCAGAGTACAGAGCATTATTATTTTTATAGTCAGCAGCATTGCAAGCTTTTCCGAATTCTGTTGACAGCCTAGTCTTGTACTCTTGGTCGGTGGGTTTTTCATAAGATTTAGAAGAGGCTGTGGTTGTAACAGCAGTTGCAGTTGGACGTGAGACAGGAGAAGGGGTATAGCCGTATTCAAGATCGTTGCCTACTTCTGCTTCATATCCGTCTCCATAGGTATCAGCATCAGCGACTTGGGAAGAAGCTGCCGAACTTGCAGCGGAAGAAGTTGAAGCTTCTGCTGGTGTTTTAGGAGTAACTTTCAAATCAGGTTCTGCCACAGTTGTAGGGGAAGATTTCACGGAAACTTTTGGTGATTCTGTGACTGGAGATTCAGCAGTTTGTGATACTATCGAGTTAGAATCCGGCTTGGTGGCAGCTGGGCGTTTAGGGGGGCCTGCAGGGGCAGACTGTGCAGGACGGGGGGGAGGAGCTGGTGCTACAGTTGTGGGTGATGGCAGGTCAATGGGAATATTCGGGAGGGTTTGAGAGGGGTTGGCTGGAGATTTAGAGGTGACAACTGTTGGAGTGGTGGGAGGAGAGGAATGTGTACTTGAAGCAGCGCTGGTACTAGCACTAGAGGATGTTTTGGGTGTCGAAGCAGGAGTAGCGAGAAGTGATTCAACCTCACGTGCAAGGGCATCGGCCTCTTCTTTTGTCTTTCCACTCTTAGAATCCCGGGAGCTCTCCTTTCCCCCTTTATCCCTGTCTTTGGCTTTATCTCTGGTCTTGTCTCTATCGCGATCATGGTCTCTCTCTGAATCCCTGTCCCCTTTATCTCTGTCTCTGTCACGATCGCGGCCATGGTCACTCCTATCATGATCTCTGTCTCGGTCTCTGTCTCTGTCACGATCGCGGTCTCCGTCTCGCTCACTCCTATGTCGGTCACGATCGTGATCATGATCGCGGTCTCGGTCTCGCTCACTCCTATCCCGGTCGCGATCGCTTCTGTCACGGTCACGGTCACGGTCACGGTCTCGATCTCGATCTCGATCCCGGTCACTTCTGTCTCTGTCTCTGTCACGATCACGATCACGATCCCTGTCCCGATCACTCTTGTCATGGTCTCTGTCCCTGTCACTCCTATCCCTATCCCTATCTCTGTCACGATCCCTGTCCCTGTCACTTCTATCTCTCTCTCGGTCCCTGTCTCTGTCACGGTCCCTGTCTCTATCACTTCTGTCCCTGTCCCTGTCTCGATCTCTATCACTTCTATCTCTGTCCCTGTCCCTGTCCCTGTCCCTGTCTCTATCGTCGCCTTTGGAGGATTTGCTTGTGCTTCTGTCATGATCGTCCCTGTCCCTGTCTCTGTCTCTGTCCCTTGAGGACTTGTCCTTGGTTTTCGTGCCGTCTGCCCCGACCGCGCTGCTTTCGCTGGCGGAGCTGCTCGACCGATCGTGTTCGTGCTTGTGGGACGTGGTAGTAGATGACGTGGAGGACCTTAGGCCTGACGAAGACGACGACGTGGTGGGCTTGTGTGAGGGCGACGAGGTTGACGACGGGGTCGACATTTCACGATTATGGGGTGCGAAGGCACTGTGTTCGAACGGTGTGGTTGCTCGCTTGGTGGTTTTTCTCACGAAACCTGACCCCGAAAGGCGAGCCCTTTTGTTTTTTGTTGTTTTGTTGCGGCACTAACAAAAGCGAACGGGTCTTTCCCTGAAAAAAAAACAAAGGAGGAACTTCTGAGCACAGCAAGATCTGTTGATGAGACAAGAATAGAGGTGCACTCCGGTGTAAGGATCACTCAGGTACCAGACACAGATTCCCCAATAAGTAGGAGAGCTAATGGTTTTGGAACTACACACGTTTTGCAACAGTACTTTATCAGCGGGTTTGTGTATTACGGGAACGGCAACCAGTTCGCAAATCTAACAACAACAACGACTGCCTCCCTCAGAGAACCCAGCCGCCCAGGCCGAGGCCCAGACGGCGCAGGCGCAAGCCCCCGACTTTGGTGCCGCGTATCCCTGCCCGCCTAACACGGGAGCCTTAGCGACGCCCTGCATAATATATACGCCACCACCACAACCACCACGACATCGACGTCGTCCCCGACCGCGGCCCGTGTGAGTGCGAGCGGGAGTGCCGCGAATGGCGAGCGAGTGGCAGCGCCGGTCGTGACTGTGATCGACTGCGACGAATTGGACAAAAACATTCTGGTTTCCCCTGCTCCTGTTTCCACGACTACTGCAACTGCAGCTGCAAGTGCAACTGCAACTGCCACGTCTAGTTGTACTGATGTTTCTGTTGATAAGGATGACGACGACGTCATAGTGGTCTCTGTTACTACCCCAACGAAAAGTACTCCCTCTGTTGCTGATGTGACCAGTGTCTCTTCTCCGGCAGGTTGTGGCCGTATTTCTGGTCCTGGTTCTGGTTCTGCTGGCTTGGTTTCGACTGTGACCAATGTCGATACTGGTCCTGCTACTGGACACTTGTTTGCGGACCAGTATCTGAAAACGCTTATGGCACCACCCAGGTACCAATCGGCGTTTATGGATCCTTGCACTACAAGTACTTCTTCAGCCTCCTTCCCACCCGATGTTGGTATCGTCAGCAAAGAAGAGAAGCAGACAGCATCACATGTACACGGCTCTGACTCAAGTTCTCCTTTGGCAATTGTGACAACAACGAGCCCTACTTTCTCAACGGCAGTGCCACAAGATCAGGCAATGACACACCCAGAAGGGATTCCTACTACTGCCGCCAAACCATCGATCACCTCTTTTACTCAGGCCCTCATTCAAGCTCAGGCAGAAGCCCTGCTGGAAGCCCAAAAAGCAAGGGAAAGCAAACCGCCGAAATCTTCGTGCCACACTACTTCCATTCCCTCAAGATCGACTCCATCTTCACCACATTTGGAATTCTCTACCACAGTCACTAGCCAAACGCCTGACAAAGTACCCAGTGCACAACAGTGTGTCGTCCAAAAAGATAGTGCCTCCAACCATGAACTAGCTCATACACCACGCATGCAATCTGCCCCGCCTGCCTCATCTACTCAAATTGTAGATACTGCAGCGTCTTCAAAGAATACTACTCTGGCGACTTGCTCTGCAACTAGTGTGGTGGCACCAGATTCCCATGGTCCAAAATGTACGGTCGCTTCACCAGTTACCCCTTCACTTGCAAGTAGTGAGAGCGCAGCTTCCCACACTGAGAGTGTAACCTCCCCATTTTTGTCTGTAGACCCAGTGGATGACGGTGCGTGGGAAGAACTATTTGGTGCTGCAATGAGGGATTCTTCTTTGGATGTTGGGGCCGTATCTTTAGAAGACGAAATTGAAAGAATTAAATCTGACGAGGCTTTTGCGCGGAAACTATATAATGAAGACCTGGCAAGGTAATCAGAGAATTTCCTACTAGTTTCTTATTGTACTCTACAATCGCTAGGCTCAAAAAACTGGAAGAACAGGAGAGACAAGATGAAGAGGTCGCAAGAAAGATGCAAGAATCAGCAGCTCCACTTCCTACTCCAGCAAGTGTAATTGCACCTCGCTCTCTGTCCCCATTGCCTTCGTCTACCGGGTGTGTACTTCCATGGTAAACCAAGCGTAGTAAGGCTCATGCAGATTATCTGATGCGGAGCTTGCAAAGTCCTTTTATGACGAAGAGCAACACTTCTTGAAGAAGTACATTTACTTCAAAAATATTTGTATGTAACTCAACCCTAGAAAACTTGAAATGGAGAAACGTGATGCCGAGATTGCCAGAAAAATGCAGGATGAAGCCACAAAAACCGGACCCCCCACAAGTACAACAACAACAAGCACAACCAGCACAGATTCGGACCCCAGTTTGGCACTTGCCTTGAGCCTTCAACAGGAGGAACTCCGCATCCTTGAGGATACAGAGAGAAAGGATGCTGCCCTAGCACGGAAACTTGCTGCTGAAGAAGATTCATATAAAACTCCAACAGTGCACTACAAGGCTCCAGCAGGATACCTGACACCTCCACCAAGTTTTGTTGGGCCCCCCGCTTTGTTTCCACCCTTTGGTGGCACCTTGCCTTTTCCCCCTCTAACGTTACCCGTGTATTCCACCCCAATAACGACATCTAAGCCTCCTGAAATCGAGATTGCTGTACCTCAGGTTTTATCTGGGGCTACTGTGTTGATTATTAGCCCAAAATCTACCTCACCCCAAACCGTTCTCAATCTTACTGTATGCCTTCTCAAGTACGTTGGTAGTACATTCACAAGTCACAGACCTCTATAACCGCAGCTGGAGGTCGTGTTGTAAAGAAGAAGGTTCCTGCTGTTACACATGTTCTCGCAGTCGATGATGAGTTCTCAGCACACTACCAACGATGGCTCAGTGAAAACCCCTCAATAAAGCTACTGACAGAAGGTGAATTGAAATCTATGACCAAACCGCCTGCATCCTTGTACAGCCCTCTTTCTAAAATATACCGCTAACAAACTACCAAAAAAAAAAAGGTCATCTTCCACCTCTGCTGTAATAAAAGGAACCCCAATAACACCCACTATGGTCATAGATGCCCTTAGTCAAGTATCTGTAGCACTTGGAGGTATAATGCAGTTCGGAAGGCCTGCCGGCTGGAAACCCCGAGTGTCACCTGTGGCCAGTGAGACTCTCAAGTCACGATTTGTAGCTGAGTATGAGAACCTTCGGGATAGGAATGGCCCGGGAAATGAGGGCTTGACAATTGCATTCCACGGCACTGGCAAAGACCGTGAGCAAGGAATTTTATCCAAAGGATTACTAGTACCAGGAAGCTCCAGTGGTGTAAAGCACAGGACTGATAGCGGCTGGTACGGCCGAGGAATATACTTGTCCCCTCAGGCATCCATGGCAGTTGGATATGGTGCCAGTGGGTATGCCATTCACTTCTTTCTTATCTTTATCACACTATCTATTGTTTACTAAGGCTTACTGACCCACAGGTGTGTATTCATATGTGCTGTGTTGCGAGGCATTGTGAAGCACCTAACCTCGAGGCTCACGGGAAAGCCGTGCCTGCCAGGTTATGACAGTCATGAGAGCCCAGACAAGACAGAGTGGGTGATATTTAAAAGCTCACAGATTCTCCCCCTGTACCTACTGAGAATGGTGTGACTTGTATTATTTAAAATTGGCCAAAAACAAATTTTTTTTTTTTGATAGTGGAGAGTTGGGGGTTTTCCCAAACGGGTTTGGCTATGATGAGGAGGATTTTACACTGTGTTCAGAGTACCAAACTGAAGCAGACTCGAGACTTGTGCCACTGGAAAGGTACTGTGAGTAGTTCAAATATACAAGCCTCAATAACTGGGAAGAAGTTAGAAGGAGAAAAGGAAAGGGAGGAATGTACCTCAGGGAGTGGAGTTATGTTGGTGGCTGTGTGTGAAGGTCTTGTGGAAATTTCTGTTGTTGTTGGGACTAGGAGATTGTGCTCAGAGCAACAACGAGCAAACAACGCTGCAGTTTCCCAGCTCTTTTGATGCACAAGCAACTGTAAGACATGGTGGAATTCTCCTAGACAGACTAGGACCTCAAGTGCCTTCATCTAGGCGATGTAAGGCTCGTGCTTTAAGAGAGAGGGGGGAACAATTTGCCCAGAGGTAGCTAAAAATGACACCCAGGAAAGCAATACTTCGGCGGAATCAGCAGTATCTAGCCGAAGGTTTGCAAGCCATACTGCGTCGGTCCACTTGTGGACTGAGAGCAGATACTTGCACGCATCCTATGATTATCTTAGATTCCGTTTGGGCAACATCTCTTAGACATACCGAAGCTTTGTTTATGATGCAGAGTAGCTCAATGCCTTCAGTGACATTGCCTCTGGAAATGAAATTCGTTGCAACCATCTGGACTGTACTGACGAAGGAGTCTGTTCCCAGAGACCCAGCCACAATACAAGCTTTGAGAAGAGCCTGATAATTTATCTCTTTGTTGCCAAGACTGGAAAGAAGAAGGTCTGCTGCTTCATGGCGCTTTCCAAGCAGAATATCTGTAGAGATATCAAACAGGTTTCTTAGTACAAGTGCTATTTACTGAAGTTGGCAAGTTTTTTGTACTGGTCTTCAGGTGCATCTTTGGCTAGACGCTTTCCATGAATAGCCGACCTTTCATATTCACGCTGTAGTTGTGGTTTGTAAAAGTGACAGGAAATTGCATACATCAATCAATTGTGGTGCATTAGACAGTAATTCATAGAATCCATTTAGAGGAACATCAGCAGTCCTTCTGGATCTTGCTGGAGTAAGAGCTTCCACTGGTTCGTGACTCTCCTCGACTGGGGTTGATGCCTGTGAGATGTTGGACATAGTTGACTGTACAACCACTACTTTTACTCTATTCAGTTTTTCAAGTCTATGTATGGCGAAGTTTGTAAGAGACCAAAATCTTAGTTCTGTTTATTTGGTTGGAGTATAAGAGATTAGCAGTATCAAGGGGAGTTCACCATGTACAGCTTCGAAATATTTTGCTGTAATGAGGCACCTTGAAAGCAAGTCTGGCGCTCTTTCAAGTTCGTTAAGCACATCTTCATCCACAAATCTATGGAGGAACGTTCTTTTCTCTCCAAAAACGCAATCGGGCTGTTATTTTGAAACAATTAGACCACTATTGCAGAATGTGAAATGAACCGTGAGATGTGCAAGCATTGTGTGAATTAGAGCAGCTCTTTGCGGTGGTTGAAGGTATACTGTGAGTAGAGTTTGATCCAGTGCATCTGAAATTCCATTAAATAAAGGAATTTGGGCCTAGTGATAGTACCAAGTTGTACTCGATTGTTTGTTGTGGTTATAAGCTTATCTAGAACTCGAATCGAACTACAAGCATCAACTTGAGAAAGATTACCAAAAATACCGACTTGTCAGAAGCCACTGCAATGGGGCATCCCCCCAACCATGATATGTCCATGGCACTTAAGTTACGTTGACTCAGATACCTACGAAACTTATTACCGAGTTGTTTGAAAGAAAAAACATATTACGAGCTCAGAGCAACACGGGAACCTGTCTCAAGATCCCAAATCCCAAGAATTCCAGCAGAAAACGAGACCAGGATGTACTGGCTGTTCCCAGTGGGAAGGAATTGGATTCGCGTTATGACCTGGTGGGAGGTGCCCTGATGAGTCTGTACACTCCTTTATCAGATTAGAGATGAGACAAGAAATCATGTGCAACTTTGATTCGGTTGTTTCAGTATTCCACATATGTAAAAATCCTGAAGAATCGGCAGTTGCAATAAAGTGGTCTTTCCTTCAGGTGCGGGAAATGAATGTTGTTAAAGAATTGCTAGGATAAAATTACTGACATTGCCATGCATGTGGGTTGAGTCTGGCCCAAATCGAGAGGGAGGGCTGTTGGCTTTACGGTGTCTGGAGTGACACTGAAGCATCTCCAACCATTACCAGTATTTCGTGTTACAAGATCAAGAGGAACAGCTTCTGACGCTAAACTGAGAAGAAAGCTCTCTGGTAGCGATTGAATTTCTTCGTCATGAAACAGTGAAGAAGATGAAGTGGTCCTTCGCAAAGGTTGTGGTCCAACGGGAAACGCTATTGTGTGTGAAAAAAAACAGGGGGGAAAAAGAATACCAGGCTTATTTGGTATCCACTCAGCGCAGTTTACTTGACTTTCAATTTTCATTGTTTTTATGATGGAAAGTGTTGCAGTTTGCCAGACCTCAAGATGTCTGGAGGGAGTTAGGAAATATGGAAAGTCTTGGTAAGTCTTAACATACCCATCCTTAAACAGGATGAGAAAGTATTGGCGTGAATGTGAAACTTTGATCCCGCGGATAGATGTTAGTTCAGGTTGGGTCTGTGAATCGTCGTGAGACCGGAAAAAAGGCAGTACAATCAATCAATGTATGTACAATACCGGTCTTATGTCTTTTCCTACCCCAGACATTATGTTTAGTATTGCCACTTTGTTGATAAACTTCTTTGAGTCTCGCTTAAGACTAATAATGTAACTGTTAGAATTTCAGTACACAGTGTCTGTTTGCATACTCCATTGGCTCAGAACCGAAAACCATGACTTGATTTGGGTCAAGCCATACAACTCCATTGATTGGTGTGATCTTTTCCTTGTGCGACCAGACAGAAAACTCATGTTGAATTCGACTTCGTTCTACATCCACAATCTTCGTTTCTAAAATAAGATCGTAGGTTTGGCGATTTCACACCTGAAGGACACTGCCACGGGTGGTCAAAGCTGCTAGACCAGTGTGAAACGGTGATATAACAACACTGGTTGCTGGGCAGGCAAGAGAAGGCACCATTCCTGCAACAGAGAGTCTCCCTCTTTTAGACTTGTTAAATTCACAAAGCAGAAACGTTAATACCGTTGGCGTTTCACTGCCCCAGTGAGAGTTGTCCTCTCAATAATTGGTGTTACAAATTCATCATAGTCCCACACCCATCTTTTTTTTTTTTTTTGGTTAAAGTTGTACGGAGTACCAACAAAGGTAACATACACAGCTCCATCTATGCTAACTGCAGTTAATCGTAATTCGTTAACGGGCCCATTGATTAAAGAGCAGATGGCAGCATTTTTCTTTTGACTCTTTCTGGAAAATTGCAACACATCCGCCCAACATGACAGCTCGTAATCATACAAACCAGTCTTGCGGTTCCATACACTGACACTGTGGAACAGGTAAGGAGATCAACTCAAAAAACCTCAGCGACCTTCCGTCAACATGAAGACACAGAAGTATATCTGGGTGATCTTTACACAAGAGCATTGCTTGGAAATCCTCTTTCTGGGAGTCTATTCCAAATACCCCAATTGGCTATTTCAAAGTCTTAGAAACAAAGAGGAGCTAGGTTTTCTGCCTTATTGAGGTATATGTCAAATATGGATATTTCTCTTGGGCTCAGCACATAGACTAAGTTGAGTGTATGTGGTGAGAACATCATTTGAAGCAAATCAGGGTGCCGTTCTTCCAGTGATTTCTTACCCTAGATACTGTTGACTTTTTAATGAGTGGAACGCTGTTCACCTTGCTTTCAGGATGTTTAGTCCCCGCAACCCGATATTTTTGGTCTACCTTGGCTGGTGGTGTTTGAAGATTAAAATCTATGAAAGTAATTTCAGTTGGCTCACAGTATACTCTTAGTATGAATTGTACCATAAATGAAATAAATTGCCCCAGGATGTGAAGCAAAAGCAAGCGTGGAAAGATCAAAGGGGCTAAAAACCAGAGACAAGGAGTACTGAACTTCAGGCAAATTGACCTTCCAAACCTTTCCCAAGGTTGGAGTTCACTACAACAGGAGTGCAAAAGGTACTTGGTTTCCTTCTTTTGCATTCCACAAAATAATCGATGCTTGCTGACTGGCTGCTGGATGGTGAATGGACACCAGCATGTCAGAATTTTCTGTAGAAGTTTAGAAAAGAGACTTACAGTACCGTTGCACCTGGGTGCCACTGGAGTTGGTCAACACCACAATGTTCCACTATAGTGTAAGATCAGCACCAAGTTCTCAACCCTACCCAAAAGAAAGTAACAAACCTCGAAGGGTGTTCATAACAGAGGCATCACTGAACTTGTGTCAGAGGGAAAAAAAAAAGAGAAAGTGCTCAACCAGATATTCCAAATCAAAATTGAGCCAGCTTTATCACCAGACGCGAGAACTGGTTCCCTACCTGGCAGTCCCCCATGTGACATCTTCGTCCACTTCACACAAGAAACGTAGGCACTATGCCCATCCAGTGTCTATGCAACAAGGAGCAAAAGAACATCAACGGGGAAAAAAAAAAAAAAAAGTGGCCACCGGGACCTCACTCGCCATTTACAACATGTCACTCACCTGGGCAACTTCTAGAGATGCAGGGGACACAATGACCACATACGAGTGACATCCGTAAGCCACTAGACCGTAGGCCCAATCAATGGCCCCTCGATTTGTAGCGTGCAATGGCCCCGGAATGATCTTGGGCAACACTGGCATCTTATGGTTCCCCCAAAAACGAAAACACTGTTCAAACGAAAAAATGGGCTTCTAGGTAGCATTTCATCAGTCTGCGTGAACAAGTGAAATACCGAGGCACCACTTTCTGCCCACAATACTGAGCACCACTGAGCCTCAGTGTTGGGGCCACTGGCTTTTATTGGGTCCAAGGGCCCAAGAAAGAAGAGGAAACCCCAGATCCCGCTTCTTCCGATTAGAGACCGAAACCGAGACGTTTCGCTTGGCGGCGTTAGTTAGGCACACCCGGATTCCTTGCGTATCGTTGATTGTCGAGGGAGCGGGAAAGGGAGATGGAAATGGAGATGGAGCAGAGAGAGAAGCGGCTGATCAAGAACGAAATGTACTAACCACCTGTGTGTCGGTGCTCCAGAAGTGGCGATAAGAGAGCGCCACAGGCATTATTAGCACTTACCTCTCTTGCCGTTATACCCGTTTCACGTTTGGGTAGCTTCTGCACTACCGACACTCTTCTCATTTCTTACCTCCTACCAGGTTTTCTTAAATCATAACCAAACTCGTAATCAACCCTCACACTGTTGGATTCACTACATACCAAGGACCATCCTGGAGCTTTCTGCAACCATTCGCAGCGTTCTGACGGCTCTACAAGTTCTTCATGGCAAAGGTATCATTGCGACGTGAGGTGGCCCAACATCATTCGGGCTGTGATACATGGGACTGGGTGCTCATCTAATTTGAAGGGGAGCTATTACCAAGCGCGGAAATTCCCTTAAGAAATCCTTCGAAGAATTTCCCCAGAGGCTGTGAGTGGCCCACTGCCAGTGAAGCATCAACGACCCCTGGTTTTCACAAGTGCATTCACGCAAGAGGACAACAACACAAAACTCCATGAGTTCCTAAGAACCTGAAGTTTTTTGTAAGCATTCTTTTGTAATTTTTCTTTTATCTTCATCCACCTTTTTTTTGCGGGCCTTTAAAGTGGGATGGTTGTATTGGGCCGGAGGGAGCCTCTCAGTTGGCGACGGTAGGAACCAAGCCTAGTCATCAAATCGTTGATGCTGGAAGTCTCCCAACAGGAAATTCCATTGACGCGGTGGTTGTAGTACCTCACACAGTTCCGCATTATTATGTGTGAATCAAATGCCCAGTAAGTAGACATAAGCGGGTTGAGGAATAAATTCGAGGATTGCGTTCTTCTTGCAATAGTTTTTGGGTGATAGTCTCCAAATCCACCGCACATCGAAGTCAAAATACTGTTGCAGACTATGGAAGGAAAGTCCATATGCTCCCCAATATACTGGTGGATTTCCTCATACATACGGGCTTCATCCATGGTCGGTAGCATACTCCATAAGCCAAAGAACCCTCCACAACGTTGAGCTTCAGCTACATTCTCCAAAAATAGTGCGTGGTTAACTCCGTGATACTTGTCGACTCCAAACCCAAGACAGACTAGTAGCTTGGCTCTCAGTCTGCGGACATTGAGATTTCTATACTGGAATACAGGAGCGGTACCCTGTTACGAGGTCCACAGCAGCCATATTCATATGGTCTTCAATTAATGTTCCTGTAGTCTCTTCATCCCCCAACATCATGGAGTCTGTACCACCATCCACAAGAATTATCGCGTCCAGAGAGAGCCTGTCTCTGAGGATCTTTCATTGGTTAAAAGGCACAAGCACGTCATAGGTGAACTGTACTTGGTACACATTCGCCATCGGGACAACACCTGTAAGGTAGTCGTCACGTACAATACAATATACACACAGTTCCTCTCCACGGGCTTGCATGAATTTCTACTCTCATGAGATTGAATTTTGGTAACCAGGTTACATACCAAAAAGTGGTACTCCGGGGCATAATCTGGGAGGGCATGCGGCTGAACACTTGAGGTGGTGATTCTCCAACAAATTTTACCAATAACTTCGGAGTTCCCCTTAGTTTGGTGAGAACTAAACAGTAGCAGAGATGAAAGATACAGCAGGAAGCTTGGAAAAAGACAGATTGGCCAAATGCACATTTCTATGTTGAGCTTTGAGAGCAAAGTACAATGGAATGCCCGAAAACATATCAAATCCTCCGCCACAGCCTTTTGTTTGGATTAGGTTATCGTGATGTCTTTGAAGTCAGGAAAATTTAACAGTGAGGGTCGTTTGTGACATTAGAGCAGGCGAAAAACAAACATAAAAACCGGCAATAAGAATGTTGTTGCAGCCCTCCAGAGCGTCCAAGAATGGCAGCCTGAACAAGGAATGATGAACATTGGCTGGCGTCTCCCCCGGTGCGTGGCACGCCAGCCCACTGACACCTGACGTAGTCCTACCACCACCACCAACTTTGGATGTTGAACTGGTACTACTACTAGTACTAGTACCAGAACTTGCACTCCCTGTCGTCCCACAAGTCCCGTTCGCAGTACTTGTAGTAGCGGAACTGTTGCTGGTAGGGCTGGTACTGGCAGCGCTCGTAGTGGTTGCTGTTGCGGCTGCATCTGTGCCGCCGTTGGAGGTAGACTCGGCGGAAACAGAGTTGGAGGAGTTTCCACTCGACCGAGAGGCCGGAGGTTCCGCGGTTGGGGCGATTGTGGGAGTTTCGTCCCCTCCGCC
Source organism: Pelomyxa schiedti (assembly GCA_020536535.1). Lineage (NCBI taxonomy): Eukaryota > Evosea > Pelobiontida > Pelomyxidae > Pelomyxa > Pelomyxa schiedti. The sequence continues at coordinate 2,439 of JAHLWZ010000956.1, read as the reverse complement.
CGTCGATGATTGGTTAGAAGCGGTTGTAGTGGTCGTGGTAGCCTCAGTGGTGGGGTTGGGTTCCGTCCAGTCAGCGATCGACGTGAGGGTTGCCGACGCAGATGATCCCATTATCTGTGTTTGCGCTGCTGTTGTGGGTTTGCTAATGCACCGGGGTTGCTGTCGAGTTTGTCTCGAAGATACCTTTCGGCGTTTGGATCTCATGATTTCGGGGAAAAAGCGAAGAAAAGAAACTTTTTTATCCTTCAGGGATGGGACTTCTGAATGAGTAGTTGGAGTATGTGGGGCACTGATGTGTCATCGAGCAATTGTGAGTGCCTATTGTTTGTGTGGTACAATGTGTATGGGATTCCCGGCGGCGGAATCACACCCGGTGATGCCACTCTGTCATCACCAGAGTTGGGCATTGGAATCCAAGCCCAGGAGCACCGGGACCAGCGGGAAGCCGGCGGCGGCTGCGGAATGTCCGGCAATGCTATTTCCGGGGGTTCCGGCATCAGTGGGGGTGTTGCGGGTGGTGTGGTTGTTGTTATTGTATTTACTGCTGTTGCCTTGTGAGTGGGGAGCTGTGGTGTGCTGGTGGTGGATTCGGTTGATAGAGCGGGAGAGGATGGGGGTGGGGAGGACGTTGGGGAGCTGAGGAGAGGTTTGTCTGTGGGGGCACCTTCGTCAACAAATATGTCATTTGGCAATATGACGTGTTCTGGTTGGGGTGAATCCTCCTTCTCCTTGTCGGGAGTGTCGGTAGGGATGTCGGTTGTGATTATGGGAATGTCTGTAGGTTCAGAGTCTGGTGTAACTATGGACTCGGAACTCGCGTTGAGTCTATTCTTGTTTGCAGCAATAGATGTTCTCAGTTGGTCCGATTGTTGTTGGTGTGCAATTTTACACTGTAGGTGCACTGGTATTGTGTAGCAGGCAAAGGCATAAATCTTTGTTGGGTAGCAGGAAGAAAACAAAACTGCAATAGGTGGATATTTTACAGATGGTTCGAAGAGTATTTTCCTTCTAAATGCCCTAGCACGTGAAATGCAAGTTTCAAGGTGCCTAAGTTGCTGTGGTGATGCTTTGGCATTTTGTTTGTCGAAAATCGAAAGGCGATGGGCAACCCAGTGATGTGGATTGTACAGATTAATGTTCATGGGTGTCCCGGACCTATCCACGAAATTTCCAATCCATGGGGCAGCTCTGTCACTAATGTACGCTTAGAAGAGTATTTTGTTAAAAAAAAAAAAAACATACATAACGTCGGCTTCTGGAGGAAGGATAAAATTATAACCAGAGGGCCAAGTAAAAACATCATCAATTACAGTGTACTGGCAAGCCCGTGGCTCAGTGGAGTCCTCCAAGAATGCTGTTCCTGTGCCGAAAGGGGTACCAGCGAAAACTACACTGTCAAATAGATCGGGACGGGCATTTAAGGCTGCAAGGGTAATCAACCCACCCATGCTGTGGCCAATGACTTGGAGCTTGCTGTTATGAGTGGCAGCAATGTGTGTGAGAAAAGCGATCAGATCGTCAGCAGACTCATTCAAGTCACGCCTCCAGTCATATGAAAAGGCGTAATACTGTGTTCCACGCTGTGCACATACTTTTTCCAACTGAGCTATGGCAGGCTTGTACAGAGGGAAGATGCCAGACAATGAATGGAGGATACCACCAACCCTTGTCGAGTCCTGTGCCTGAGATAGTGTATCAAAAGTAAAAGTCATCAGCCAGAGTTTTCAGAGGTCTTGTTGGTACTTTTGGATTGGAAAGAAATGTGCAATTGTGTGCTCATTTTTGTTTTCCCCTCACACTTCCCAGAAAAAAAAAATGTCACACAGCTGGAAACCAAACATACCTGTCTTGCGGTGTCATCCACCCATAATGGCAAAGCAGTGGTGGTAGGGCTTACGCCCAGAGCCTGTGTCATTGACAACCAAATGCACTTTCCCGTATTCTGGTCAAACAGACTCGACCCCTTAAGCCCCGGAACCAGCACAACCGGCACTCCCTGCCCATTTCCACCACTACCACCAGAAAACGACGAAGAAGAAGAAGAAGAGGCGGAGATAGGCGTCGGGGTCGAGGAGCGTTGCAGCGGCGCGAACGGCGACGGCGACTGCGGCCGCAGCACCGGGGTGGAGGGTCTAGTAGAGGGCGCCGACGAGGACGAGGACGACGACGACGACGGCTGCGTAGACGACCCTGTGGTGGACGATGTGCGCGACGGCGACGGCGACGACAAGGGGCTGCTGGAAGAGGACGGCGAGCCGCCGGTGCTGGCGGCCGAAGACAAGTTGGGCGAGTTGGGCCTCAGTCTCGTAGAATTCAGCAACGGTTGTTGTGATTGGGACGCGGGGAAGAGGGCGTGTTGTTTTGCCCCTTTTGTCTTGGTGTGTTGTTTCTTGGTTTTTTTTTTTTTTAACAAAATACTCTTCTAAGCGTACATTAGTG
>JAHLWZ010000955.1:0-38708 GCA_020536535.1 Pelomyxa schiedti | reverse complement strand
GGAAGCACATTGGTGTGTCTGTTGGCCGTTGGCGTGCTGCAAACTGTGTGCACACTGTTTTCCCAGAAAAACGCTCGTTTTTTGATCGTGTGCACACCGAAAAAGTTTGGGCAGTCCCAAATGTGGGTCTGCGGACATGGGGGATTCACCCATCAGTGGGTCATACGCCAAGTTGGGTAGTTGTGGTCGTCTGCAGCGGATGTGTTTATGTTGGTGAATACGCGTATTCACTCGGGTCGGACTTTTTAGTTTTATTTTGTATGTTGTTATCAACCCTGGAAAAACCTATTTACCTTGTGCTGTAGGCCATTGAGATATTGGAGGACCAGGAATTGAAGACTTTGTTGTTGTTCAATATTGAGCCAGTTATGCTTGGTGCTGTTTTTCCAGATTCTGGTATGAGATCACCAATGTGCGTTTTTGTCTTCTACCCACTTATTAGGTTATGTTCCACAATGGGATGGTGAATGGGGTGAAATTGCTCATTGGGAACCATTTGTGCAAGCATTCATAAGTTACATACAATTACTGAGGGAAAGAAATTCCAGTGATACACTGCACACAAACATTCTGACTGGCTTTCTTTTTGGGGTTGCTTGTCATGGTCTAGAGGATGAATTCTTTGATTCCGTGTTTGCTGAAAAGTTTGGACACGTAGGTTTCATGACTTTTGAATGCTTTTCTGAGTTTACAAGGGCCCAATTTTGGATTTTCAAGTGGATATCTTTATTCAGAATCAAGGAACTTTGATACTGAAGGACAATACACACTCGTTGCCTCTTAGTGACATCCTCCATGTGTATGGGAGTCTCCATTCTGCAGTTCCAAACCCAGATACTGTACTCCTTAGTCTCAAAGTGATTCTTCATTGGTCGAAGATAACAAAGTACATTTCTGATTCGGTAGTTGGCTCACTGATACGTGTGTGTAAGGAGTTCCCAATGTGTATATCCCAACAAAATTTAGTGGTGGAATCCAGCACTGACACATTCCCTCCTCGATTTCCGGGAACCAGGGAGTCTAAGAAGTGAGATAAATGCGACTGTAAGTTACTTCAGCTCTTTTAAAAAGAGAGTAGATGGTACATATGGACACTGATACCTTTTGGCCAACTCCTTCAAGGTTCCTTTTCTCCCGCTACGGATTTAGTTATTACTAGTATTCCCCGGAACTGTTCTCAGCTTTCGTGTGCTCACTTTTAGTCACTTAGTTTTCTGAGTTCCCATGCTACTCGTAGGACTGTGGAACTAGAAACGCCAGGAAGTTCGCTGTTCATTTACCTTGCAATAGGCGTTCACAATGAAAGCGTGACAAACCAGACTGTTCACATGTACAAAATACTGGATTGCACAGTGGATTTCGAAAACAGTTGTTGCTTTGGCAACTACGTTTCTGGGCCCATATGTAACATAGCAGCACTGGACCTTCCTAAGCTACGCAACTCAACCGCTGAAGTGCGAATTCTTCCCCAAGCTCTCCACGAATGGACGCACACAATACTGGTGGAACCACTGGAAAGCCTGATACATAACTGTTTGGTGTGCCTCCCGTTCTATCCTTTTTACCGTTTATAATAATGCAAGTATGAAGTGACGCTGCAAGGCATTCACTTCATCGACGGCACCAACCTGAGTTCCGAGGTGAATTTCTTTGTTTTCACTCCGGCACAGGACATTCAACTAGTAAGCCACATTTTCACATACAATGTACCTCCCTCACCCAATCGCAGCTAGAATTATCGTCACACCCTCCGCTTCTACTTGCCTGCCTTCCTCCCATATGTGTGACCATTACTCTGTATCTGCGTCGCAAACGGTGCAACAACCTCCTGCCAGTTGGAATTGTTGCAGTCTTGCTTTTTGTGCTGATACTTGTACTTTCCTTTCTTTTTCGCGTAGTGTGAAATTAAAAAAAACCCAACCTTCCTTTCGCGGCAGCTGGAACTGGAGGGAAAAAAAACGACCTTCGAAACGTTCACAAAAAAAAGGACCTTTCAAACCAACACAACGCAGCAGTAATGACAACGAGCGCCAGTAAGGCGAAAGAGAGCGCGGAAGCAACAGCTCCCACAACAGCAAGAGTACCCCTTCGTCCCAAGAAGAAGCCCAAGAACCTCGACGGTCGTCACCGAGACTTGTTCGAGGCGGTCGGCAGCGCCCTAGAAGAAGAAGTCTTCGTATGGAATACATTTCCCCTCACGCTGCCCCCTTCCGCCTTCCTGTCGACTTCGCCCCATCCCGTGGTAGTCCGCAACACTCCAACAACAACAACGGGGAACAAAGAACACACGAAGCCAGGGGGTCCCGCTAAGCGCAAGGCCCGCAAGGGAGGTAGCGACGACGAGTCATCTTCGTCGTCGTCAGACGACGGGGCGGGCGACGAAGACGTCGACGAGACCGCGAGCTTGTTGAGTCCTGGTAGCGGCAGGATGAAAAAAGCCCAGACACCGACGTATAACAGCACCTCGACCTCGGCTTCGTCGTCGTCGATCGCGGCTGATGGCACAGCGGCGTGCAAGGACACTGACGATACTGCAGCTAGGAATTTGGTACTGGCTGCAGCTAAAACTGACCCGGAGCCGGTTATGACGTCGGCGATAGCAACTGAGGCTGATAGTAGTGCTGCAAACGTTACTGCTACTGCTACTGCAACTGCTACAACTACGACCACCACGACAACTACTACTTCTACGACTACAAAGTCTTCTGAGAGCGGAGCTGGGATAGTGAAAGTGGATGAAATAGAGCCTGAGCCGTTGATCCCTGTGTCATCTGATCACGACAAAAAAAGCTCCAAGCATAGGGCTGAGGGTTCGTCAGAGAATCCTGTCCTTGAATCAGCTGCTGAATCTAAACCAGAGTCCATCATTTCCCATATGTCATTTGGCTCTGTATTTGCTGCTGGTGAGGAATTGGTTCATAAACCTGAGCAAGATGACTTGTTGAGCATAGCCACAGCTGGTGGCAAACGGAAAAAGGTTTTTCCCTCAAACATATGAGACTTTAGTTAATAAAATGCAGCTTTCCCTGGAACAAAGGCGACAGATTCGAAAGAGGGGAGAGTTTTCTGTTCAAAGTGTGAACTTCGAAGGTCAGGAGCATGTGTGGCACCTCTCATCTGTTCTCCAAACGGGTACGGAGCGCATTTGGGACAGCTTTGTGGGCTATGCAGCAGTGGCACTTTCACAATTTATTATATCTTTCCCAAATCGATTTATTGGTCGGTATGTCAGTGTAAAACAGGGATTTTTGCAGTAAGTTTTCCCAAATTAGCCAATTTTCTACTGTTGACGCTTTATAGTTTGTTCTGGGGGATCAAGTGGCTTCTAGATATTTTTATTGGTGTAAGGACTATGAAGAAAGTCTTCTCAGTAAGTAGTTCCTCTTCCCACTTCATGGGTTTCTTCCAATTGACATGTAGAAATTCTCACATGGATCGATCATCTCATCCTATCGGAAACGCTGGGTTTTGAAAGAATACCTTCCTTTACCTAAGAAGGGGGAGCCACTTGTCCTTCACCACGATAGGTAGCCGAATTCCCCCAGTTCCTCTAACACTTTAAAGTGAACAACTGGACTTGCGTCTCTACGATTTGATGCATATCAAGCATACCGGAAGCAACCAAAAAAGTGAAGAAAATGTTGCTGCCTTCTGGAAGATGCTTGAAGATATTCTGAAACGGACTGAGGACCAGTGGTGCACTGAACAGCATGAGTTTTACAAGCACCTCCAACAAACTGACCCAATGTCTCTGGCATCCCTTACTCCAGATTTATTGGCTGATAAATATGCCGTTGTAAGCATTCTAAGGAGCTATAAAAAGGACTAATCCTTCTTTGTCAGGAGTTTAACCGCCGATTACTATCTAACATAGTTGAAGCATCAGATGTTATTCATTCTCATGTTGTTTTTTCCTGTACCATTCCCCAGTTCACCAATGATAGTTCCCAAATATCGTTCCTATCTTACTCAGCCATTTCCAGTGTGCTCTTAAAATTTACACACAGAGTGCTATATTTGAAGTGTGCTTTATCTTGGCCTTATTTTAATCCTCAATCCATGCAGGAACAACGGGAAGCATTTCGCGCGGAGACACTTTCCAAGATGATTGCAGCTCATAGCATAAAGTCAAGAATTACTGATTGGAGAAACGATCAAATAAACAAAGCAATGAATAGATACGACAAGGAACATATGTAGGTCTTTACAATTAGCGCCAGGTCTTCTAAATATGAAAAGGGATGATGACTTCAACACAATTCTCGATCAACTTCGACACGATTCCGTAAAATGTCCACTACAGATATGGCTCATGGAACGGGAGGCCCAGTTTTATAAAGAAATTCAACCAAAACTGGAGTTACAACTTCGGACTCTGAGGAAGGCACGTTCAAAAGCCACCTTCCGCTCAAAGATATGGTGTCCACGCAACTGGAAAATTAAAGAAGTATTGGCAGCTACTTTTATGTGTACTACTTATATCTGTATGTATAGGGCCAGAATGGGTACTTCACCTGTGAGACATGGCGCACATCTAAAGTTCGAACGACGTACCCAGGGTGGCGTCTCGTATGCTTTTGGAGAAGAATTTGCTGTTGGATTGCCAACACATATTATGGCTTTTTGGTTGTAAACTTATGGAGAGGACCTTTGGGGATTCAAGCTCAATTTAGAACCTCCGAATTTCCCTCACATTTTCGTCTGTTCCTTTCCATTTCTTTTTTTCATTAATTGTTTATAGAATTTAATTCTCATACTGGCAAAGTAGAAGTTTCCGATCGTGGATCCACCTATGTGACTAGGATAGCGTCGATATGGAACCATGTTACTGTCGTCTCTATCATGCAGTTTTCTCAATAGCATCCAGGTGGCAACCTCAAGACACAGGTTCGAAAGTGCACCTGACTATGGACTCCTTGGGAAAAATGTTTCCCGCTTTTTCAATGTCATAATAAATTATGTTTTCAAGGTAAGTATTTACTTGGCGATTCCCAAACTAAAGTTGGAGTAGGGTTTCTTGGGAACATTAATACTGGTTCCTTTCCAGCCAATTCTCACACTTATGAACATTCTTTTCTCCCTTTTACTTGTCATCACTGCTTTGGTCTACGTGCCCTTTGCAGTTTTGACTGTTTACTTTTTTGAAATGTTTATCTATGACTTCTTATCTCCGTATGCGTTCTCCAGGAGTGCCAAAGTAATGACCTTGTAGGCTTGATACACAGGCGGTTCCTATATTTCGATTTTTCTGGGCAATACTTGTTACTGGGTTGGGGCAGTTACTTCTAGCCTTTTTCATGGCGTTCCTGGTGCATCCACCCCTCTCGATATTAATCATGATGTGGGCTGTACTGTGCCTAAAAATGCATAGCCTTTACGACTTCATCATGTTTCACACAGTAATTGGCTGTGTTGCCCGAGTTCCAGCTGCAGATACCTTCATTGCACGCAGGATTGCTGGCCCGGTAGTTATCCGTATTCTTAACTTGCAACCAACTTTTCTACAGGGACTTTCATCCACACTATTCTTCCAGGTTTCCTTGAAGGTTGTTTTCTCTTCTCACTTCAGTCGAAGATATCCCCTCAAAATGCTTTACTTGCACTACACCTCACGATGGAACTGGAGGAACTTACTATGTTTAAAAAATTCTGGACTGATCGCATAAGGTTCCTACTATTAAGGGGTTGTTTAACCTCTACCTAGAGAACCGACGCGCGTTTTGGAGCAGTTCATGAATAGCGTTATTGTCCCTTATGGTTTATCTATGAATCAGCAACACCCGCCCTGGCGCCAAGTCGCCGAGAACGTCAATCATCATACAGAAGCACTTGAAAAGTTAGTCAAGGCTAGGATTACCGCTCTCCCTGTAATCGGACGAGATTTGGATAAAATTAAACTCTCCAAGGCAGATTTACAACAAACTATTGCAATTTCTGCTGTAAGTTCGGCTACTAACAAGCACTAAAACTAATGGTCTTTCACAGAGATTCCTCAGTGAATTTGTTCCTGCACACCTGTACGTTTTCTTTACTTCCCCCGAGTTGTACTGGAAATCTCTTAACATCCCAGTAAATGACTGGGAGGCTCTTGCTAAACACTACTTGAAAAGGGTAAGTCTAAGTCCATTCATGTGCGTTCCTTGTTTTACTTTTTGGTTATTTTAGACATTCACTTCCGACGACTTCCTTGTCCCCTTGGAAGACAACGATATATCATTGCAGTTGAAGGTGAAACACACGGGAATATCCGATTACATGTCCATGCTGGAAAAAGGTTTTTCTTCTACTCATATAACAACCTACAGAGTCAATTCCAACTAAACACAGGTGAGTGGCATGAAAACCTCGACAATGTTGTAGTTACATCCAAGAAAACTGCCACTAAGACAACGCGAAAGGAATTGCAGCTCTCTAAATATGGTCCCCTCCCTTCCAATACCAATCTTCTTCTATTTACCAAAAATCAAATTCAATTCACTCTAATACCCCAAACAGAGCTGTGCCAGCCCTATCAAGGTCATTTCCCATCAAACCGCGTGCTCAGGTCCATCTTCCCCTTTGATAATCCCTCAACAATTCCTTTCATGGTAACAACCAAGCTGGACGCCCACCCCGCTTTTTCTGCTGTTCTCACCTAAAAACAAAAAGTTGGGTTTCTCTTTTTTTTTTTATTTCCTTCTTTTTTTTGTCAATAAATTACCATGACCCTCTGGCCATGACTGTCGAACTTGGAACAACAGAGATGGTGCCATCACTGTTGGTGGTAATGGTTCCGTAGATAGTTCCTTTGTTTGTGAGTGACGTGAGCAGGCTCTCAGCCGTTACCACCCACGTGCAGCCCGAGTTCACTGTGACAGCTACTTTGTTGTGTGTATTGTAGTACAACTTGTTGGCAACCTGGCCGAGGTCAAAGTACTCACTGATTGTGAAGAAAGTATTCTGATAAGCAAGCCAATCCTCACTTGCTTTCACCTATATCCGGTGGTGAAAATAGCTTCCTTCAGCAATTTAGAAAGAGTACACACTTTAGCTTGGGAGATTGCTACGTTTCCTTCATAAGTAACATGAATTGTTGCAGTAGCGGCGATGGCTGCATTCAATGTTGCCCCGGTGCTAAGTGTTACCTTGAGTGTGGGTGCTTGTTGCCCGTAATACCCTGCGCCGTTGTAAATATCGCCGCTGAGGGTTACATCATCGAGGGTGAGTGACACTGTGTTGCTGGAACCGGTGGATGTTGCCGTTGGCCAACCGGCCGCCTCTGTATGATTAGTGTTGAACGTCGTAGTGGATGGGTCTGCAACTCCAGTAGTGGTATCATCGTTATCCAGTACCTGTCAGTAGTGAGATTCATTTCCAGAATAGTTTATTTGTTTACTGACCTGTAACAGAATGCCGTTTCCAGGTGTGATAACCGAACCAGAGGTTACCGAGAAGGATGCTGAGCATCCAGTCTTCACCAAAATTCCTGTCCACCCGGAGTTAACAACTGTTCCTTTCTCAATCACTGCAGTGTTGCTGCTGCCTTGGTGCGCCATGAAGCCGAATGTATCAGAGTTAATGGTGGTGACTTTGGATTCCGTAGCAGTGTACGTTCTTGATGCAGAACCGTAAGCATCATACAGAGTGTAAGTTTCTCCCGCAGTCAAACTCGTCCAGGTGGATGTTCCGCCAGTAAAAATACCCATATAAGTGCCAACGTCCGCAGTTACACCATACCAGTACATCTTAGCGTCTCCAATGATGTATGTACCATAGCCAGATCGATTTGTGTAAGGATTTGGAGTTTGATAAAGAACGGTTCCATCTGAATTCGGTTGTTGGAGTGGGTAGTCGGCTCCCAAGTGAGAAATCTTGCTGTTTACGACATTCAGCATTGGCTTCGAACAAGAATCTGTGGACAAAACGGCCCACTGTGCGGCAGCCATGTCAGAGTCGATGACATGCATTGTGGCATAGTTTCCGTACAAGCTTGTGCATCTGCTGGTTCCCATGATTCCTTGGGAATCAATGTCAGACGATTTTAAGGGAAAAGCGCATTACCTAGGACCCACGGTGGAGATACCATGTACGCGGGCCAAGCCATATTTTGGTAATCGCTGTAGAGGGTTCCGCCATAGCTGGTGACCTTGCTGGACTCGATTGTCACTTCACAGGCTGAATCAACCATTACGCCTAGTTTGGAGACACCTTGTACATAGATAGTCGTGTTGAAGATGGTGAGCTTGGTTCCCCCAAACACTGCAACGGCAGCTCCCAGCCCCGAGAAATCGCAGGTGTCTTTGCCATCAGCATCCGTCACATCCTCTATCACTGAGTCCTCAATGGTGTATGATGTAACAGAGTTCAGCATGATAGAGTTAAATCCACTAAACTCCGAGTGCATCTTGAATGTTGTGCCAATATCATCAACGTCAAAAACAGAGTAATCCTGCACACCACCTGTAGAGTCAATATAGTACCTGACGAACAGTTATTCAAAAAAAAAAAAAGGAGGCGACAGAAAAAAAAAAAAAAACCATACCCAGGGCGGTAGGCGTAGTCGTCCCTGTCATCAGTCTGTACCAACTGATTCATGGATCCAATAACACCAATAGCCTTGGTGGTAACTGTAGTCACGGTCTGGGTGCAGGACGCCACGTTGTCAGAATCCACAGGCACTCCCCCGCACAAATACGTAGTGTACGACGTCGGCGCACCCACCACGGGGGCTGCCTTCACGTTTCGGCTGTTGTCATATCCCTGTGTGAGGCTGTTGCCCCATGCCACAGTGATGAGCAGAGATAGAGCTACAAGAGGTGCGATAACGACGCGCTCGATGTGTGTGCCCTGAGGCATGTTGTTTGTTTGTTTGGTTGGTCTGGCTTCGAACTTGAGTTTTGTGAGGCCCTTAAATTCAGTGGCTTTTCGTCCTGGTGTTTGTTTCCAAAGTTCACCGAGTTTCCGAACGGGGAAAAAACTCGCGTTTGTGACGGTCGGCTGAAGTCACAGAACCCCAAAACTCAAGTTTCCTGGATAATACGGTCGTTCCAGTGTCAGATATCTCTAAAATCAACCTAACTCTTTTTCAAGAATTTCAAGTACGGTTCCGTTTAAATGTGTGCCTCTTTGTAGTGGCACAATACAATACAAAAAAAAAATTTCCGCAACCAAACAAACGCATGAGAGGCCTTGTACTCGTCGTACTGGCATTTGCCCTCGTCGGGGCACAGCCACCAGGCTCACAACCAGGCTCCGGGGGTGAAACAGATGTTCCATACCAGGGCGTGTACGAGCTGAGCAGTGGAAGCGATTCCATGACCGGGCGATCACTCACTAGCGCAGCATCCGACATGTCAGGTGTCTGGGTGAGCAACAAAGCCTCCCTCGTTATGACCCAGTGTAACGTCTACACAACGGGCAACACTTCTGATGTCTCGGAAAGCCAGTCCTATGGACTTGACGGAGGTATTCCAGGAAAAAATGTTTTGCTTTTAAAAAAATTCAAGAACAGGTTGGTTATTTTCATCTAACATAAAAAAGGGGTTATTGCCACTGCCGGAGGAGTGATTGTAGCTACTGGATTGATTATAACAACAACGGGTGAGGGGGCAAATGGAATATTTTCTACCGGCACCGGCTCCTCAGTGACTGTGTCCAATCTGACGATGTACTGCTATGGAGACAGTGCTCACGGAGTTGATGCTACCGCCGCGGGATACATCTCTGTTACTGATGCTTATATCGAGACTATGGGTGTTCACAGTGGGGCTCTAAGCACTGATACGGGTGGCGGCACGGTTCTTGTTAACGGAGGCACTTACATTACACATGGTGGCGGATCACCAGGCATAATGAGCACAGGCCGCATTGAGGTTCAAGATGCGGAGATATATGCCTATGTATGTTTCTCCTCGTGGTACAAAGTTGCTGACCTCAACTTTTTGTAGGGTTGCGAATCAAGTGCCATGGATGGTAGCAATATAATATGGCTGAAGAATGTAGTTATGTCTGGCTATGACCACTGCTTCAAGCTTTACAATAGCATGCCCCAAGTCGAAACAACAGCTGCCAATGTGACTCTCACCACGGGAACGAAGGCTACATGCACAGCTGGGGATGGATTTTACGTTGATGGTGGGGGGTACGCCAATCCTTCCCTAATCACTATTGAGGATGGTGCTTCTATTACATCCGCAAAGGGGGTGCTTGCCACAATTGTCAATGGCGCTCTTTGCACCATAACTATAACTGGAAGTGCAACATCCGTCGCTGGCAGTGTCTCTACATCAGGGACTTCAACACTGGATATTTACGTTGAGGATGGTGGTGAGTGGGCTGGGTCATCCTCCTCAACTGCAGTTGATGTTGTTGTGTCAAGTGGGAGTACCTGGGCTGTGAATGACGCTTCCAAGATTGGGTCACTCTCTGCAAAGGGCGAGTTGTACTTAGCAGATGTTAGTGCTGCTGTAGCATGCTCTAGTACAGCAACTATTGGTGGTGCCCTTGTAATTGATGTGACAACTGCCTCCTCAGGAGTATACACACTGCTGACAGCCTCCTCAGTGTCAGGAACTTTCTCAAGTGTAAGTATCACCCCAAGCAGCCTGTTCACATTCAAGGTGACCTACACAGCAACTGCTGTCACTCTTAGTTTGAATTAAGAAAAATTTGATTCCGTATTTTTTTTGCGTTTGTCTAGTTCCTGGTTTTTTTTAGTGTAAGGTAAAAAAATGATATGAAAATGATGAAAAAGAGAAAAAAAGAAAAAGAAAAAGAAAAAAGGACATAAAGAAAATAAATCATTGTCATGGATTAACCATTCCCGCGATAAGTTTTTCCTTCCTCGCCAGTATTTTGCTGTATCTCCAGGACAGCAGAAGGTAAAGAATCATGGCAAAGCAGATTATTCCAGCGAGAATGAAGGAATTTGTAGAGCTTGTCCACGGCATTAACACCAGAAGTGCAGTGATTACATTTCCAATGGCCAGTGTGAACTCCCACATAGCAGTCACGAACCCTTTCATTGAGTCAGGGGCTTGGGTATAGGCTATTTCATAGGCCTGGATGAAAGTTAAATAATCACAAGACTAAAAGATTAGAACCCACAGTGACAGCCAACAGGATTTCGGCGAGTGATATGACAAAGAACTGTGGCAAAATCCAGAGAATACTCACTAGGTTATCACTGTTCTCCATAGAGAGTTCCACAGATCCGGCAATCAGAAGCGCGGCAATAGTAAAAATAAAACCAACACCAATTTTTCGTAACGGCTTCAAGGGAAGCCCCAGGCGCCTGCAAAATGGCCACAGAAGTCTATCAAATAGTATTATCAATATGATATCAAACGCTGGGTTCAATATTGCCACTTGGCTGTATGGTAAAGTCCAGGAACCAAATTGACAGTCCATTTCTAACAAACGAATAAGATACTGGATTTGCAGATGAAAACTGTACTTGATGCCTGAAAGATCCAAATGGAGTATATCTGAAAGAAAACACCCCAGAAAAGTGGCATTACATATAAGACACTCAAAACATCAAGTGCGGACTTCACTTCCTCAACTTGGACTGGGTCGTGGTACTTTTTGGCACTATCAAGGCAGGACCCAGATGACGAACAGTTGCACCTCTTCAGTGCTGCCCATATGATTTTTCCTGCTACGGGATAGGTCTCTCGTTTAGGTGGTGCTCTGTAGTAAGACTTGGACATGGAGAAAAACAGGATAACAACAAATCCAAATACGAGCAACATAGTGCCGTATGCAGCAGCAGAAGAAATGGAATCCAGTAATATTGGTAAGGCCAGGGCAGCACTCAAGGAACCAATTTGTAAGGACGTATAGAACCAATTGTATGCGGAGCTGAGCGAGGCCTTGGTATTTGAGAAGGTAGCACCAAACTGCTCACCCACAAACGCAGTAATACAAGGAAACATGAGACCCGACATCCCCATAATGAATAAAGCGGTAACACTAAGGACAACGTAGAGAGTGTGTATTCCGCTGCACATTAGGCCTAAGTTGTTTTAAAAAATGAATACCCAAAACAGAAGAACATGCTACATACAAGAGGTAAACAACAACAAAATGGCGAGAAGGCCTATAACAGATCCAGCCCATATGATATCAAAGAGGCCAAAGAAAGTGTCAGCCAGCGCTCCACCGAAAAGCCCGCAAAGCAGGCCAAACGCCATCAGCACGTTCACGATGGCCGAAGATGCCGATTCAGACAGGTACAAAAAATCGCGCAAGAACATCCCCGTAATGGCGCTGCTTTGATAGTAGCCCCGCCCCGCCACCATCGTCAAAGAGAAGATAACGCTCCACCACTTCCACATCTCGGTTCTATAGCTGCAAGGATCTTAGCTTTGACGGAATTAATTCGTATGACGTGCGTTCCGTCAAGTACGTTCGTGTGATACTTTTTTTTTTTGTTTTTGGTCTGTGTGACACTGCGTAACAAGAATCGCGTTGATTTTTTTTTCGTTTTTGCCAGAAATAGCACTTCAAGAAGCTGCCGAGAGCAGGGGTGTTTGCTGTGTTGGTGTTGTGCTGTGCTTGGTTCCTGTTGATTTGTTGTGTTTGGAGGGCTTGTTTAGGCACTGTGCACATTTGTGGAAATTGTCTAGTTGTCCTGGGAGGAAAAAGGAGAGCACACAACCAATGGATAGTATGAGGGTGGAAATAAGCCACGCGGTAAGGAATCCTTGCTCGCCTTCCCATTCTCCCTGGGTAGGTTGTCAGTGGTGTCTTATTTGGGTTGTTGTTCTGAGTGATGCAGAATGTTACCGATACAGGAACAGTAGAATTACTGCCACTGGCACTACTCCCAGAGGTATCATCATTGATAAATATATTGGATACAATAGGGCCAATTGACCCCCCAACAATGCGAAAAAGTGTGTTTACACCTACCAAGGTTTAACTTAATCAAGCAAAGTAAGAGAAAACCTGCAGCAGTGGCAAAAGTATTAACGTCTGTATTAGCTGAGATAACAATCATAATGAGGGCCAGAACTCCGGCTGCACCGATACCCGAAATGAACAACACAATGATCATCTTTGGTTGTGTTAAATTATCAAAAATGAAGAGATGTGGTACCTTAAGGACAGTATCATGGAAGAAGTACAGCAGGACCATTGACAGAACATAAATACAATAAGATAGCGACATGATGTTTGGTGCTCCTTTTTTAATTTATTATGATGAAATAAATGAACAGTAAAGTTAACCTAAAAACTTAGCAACGAGAGCACTCAATGGGGAGACCACAATATCAGGGAGTGCTTGGGGGAAGAGTAATAACCCAACGTAAAGTGAGTTGGTGATCTGGAATGGACCAGAGGGATCTTCAAGGTAAAACGGCAATGTCTACATTAAGTAAGCAAGCACGAAGAGATGCTAAGGATACTTGGTAAAGAGAAAAGAGATTGTATCCAACAGTCATTATGATTATGCAAAGGAGAAGCAGTGCTCTGGTTTGGTTACACAAAAATAAAAGAAACGAAACTTACCTGTTGGTCATGAGGTTTAAAGGAACTATAGCATGAGCTTTCTCAAAGACGAACTCCCATAGAAGAAACATTCCCAACAACACCACAGAAAACACCAAGAGAATAATTGTGAGATCCTTATCCCATCCCTCCTGCATCGTGTGTGAATTATAATTGTATATGAAGGTTTTCTGCTCAGTAGAAATTACCGAGTCGCCAAATGTAATGCCAACAAGGAAGGTTCCAACACACATACAAAGCAACACACCACCTGAAGTTGTCAAAAAAAAGTTCACCATATAAGAGTTACCAATAATATCAATTTTCTTGGTTTTATCGCCCACAGGTGGATCCTGGATAGTGAAAATAAAACATACAGCCATCAGCATAACTATTGGTGTCGAAATCCAAAATAAAGGGGCCCAGCTGACATTTCTGCCTTCATAAGAAAACTCAAGGTACTCCAGTGCGGCACCACCACCTATTAGTCCTATTGACGATCCCAGAGGGAACATAATGCTTATCAGTCCAAGCTATAAGTATATTAGGATGTTCATAAAGTAATGAAATACAGTACTCACTGCAACATTGACTAGACGCTTTGGAAATAAGGCATTTATCAATGCAAAACACAAAATATAGCAAGCCTTGGAAGATAATTAATCAATATCAAATATACTTGAAGTACCATTCCCAGCCCTTGAACCGCTCTGAAAGCAATAAGGATTCCAATATTATCAGAAAAGAAGGCTAGACTGCAGCCAATGGAACCTGTCATAAGTGAAGGGCATACACATATTGGTAGAACTCACCAAGGATATAAAAGAGCAAACACAATTCAAGAGATACTTTTAGGCCAAATTTTGTAGACATGGCACTAAAAATGGGTGTAGTTACACCTATCAAATACCTTGTTAGAAACGAAGAACCGAGGGGAGATATTGCCAAAACCTCCTGTGATCATATATGATGAAAGTAGCCAAGGGATCCACACAGACTGACCAGGGAACGACTCGTATATTGTTGGTAAAACAGGAACCTGAGATTTTAGGGTTTTATTTCCATTAAATTGGGGGGGAGTGGGGGACAAAAAATAAACTCCCAAACAGTGAAAAGTGACCACACCAACATAGTCTCAATGAATAGTGCAGACAGAGTCAACAAGCACATTTCCAACATCAAGAGCACCAATCTGATAGTCACGTGCCCTTCCTCTGCCTTGGCATCGCCACCATCACTACGTTCCTCTTTGGTATTCCCTTGAGGTGAGATATCGCCCTCATCAAAACAAGGGGACTTGACCATCACGATCCCATCCGACGAGAAGGACGAGGACGAGGACGATGGTGGCGAGATGGGTTCTTTCGTATCTGTCATGTGTACGTACCGCCGTAAAACGAGTAGTTATAGTTGTTTTTAGTTGATAATGGGCCTGGCGGTGACTTGACTTGATCCGGCGCCAATAAGATATTGCATTTCTTCAACCTTTGGGGTTCATCGAGTATTTACGCGATGTGGCTAACACCAAACGACACGAATTGGAATCGGAAAAACTGGGTTTTGGGAAGCGAACTTTTTCGATTCTGTACCGCAGTGTTTGTTGTACTGTTGCGGCCCTACAGTTCTCTGGGCATTTGAGGTGAATCAGTGGAAACTATGTTCTATTATCACGGCACATGCGGCATGTGATGAGGCCGCAGTGGCGACATTGGAAAAAGTAGAGGTCAGTGGTCCAATGACACGTGGCGCATTCCCCTCTTCCGGGGTGGTAGACAAACAGGTGGTCGCACTCGCGGTTTTCGCGCCCAAGGCGCCTAATGAATGGGGCGAATGCGGGTCTTTCTTGCTGCTCAACAACCAAGTTTTCCTCTGCCCATTGGGGGCATTCGCAGTTCTTCCACGCAATGCCACAAACCAAACAAAATTGGTGCCTGTGATATTGAGTAAGTCCATGGAATTCCCAAAACTTTTCATACCTGCAAATGCACGTCATGTGGTTGCAGCCAGTCGAGATTAAAACAACATTCCCACACCCTGAACAAGTCTGCCACTTCTTCCCTCGAAGGGATATATCTATCTCACCAGCTACCAGCATTTCTTGCGTGTGAGCCAGTGCTCCTGCCTTGTTGCGTATTGCTTCTTCGTTTTGGGCAACTCGGCGTTTGTATTCGCTCAGCAGTGGTTCACTCAGAACTCGTCTGTGCTTTATCATCAATGAAATGAGGAGAAAGTGCTTACTCTGCAATTTCAGATGGGAAGTTTTGTGTGTGGCAACGAACTGGTATGAGCGAGATGTCATTAATTGCCGTTCTAGATTGTTGTTTGTGAGGCATCAGAAAGAGATATAGAGAGCACCTGTAGAGCCGACTCAAACATACAGAGCAATAGTTACAGTTACATGCAGCACGGTAAGCCACCTCACGTTTTTCTAAACAAGACGCGCATGTTCCTTCAATGCGCAGTTGTGGCTGCCTTGTAGGAGCAGTACCCTCCGCACCTCTCGGAATTTCTCTAGCAGTGAGTACATCTCTAGCCTGACGAGCATATGGGTCGTCAAACTGTGGTTCATTATTAAGCTGTCTGGCCATGTGCCGGTCAGCATCCTCCCCTGCATACAGGCGTGCAGCAGTGAGGAAGTCGCTTGTCACCTGATCTGATGAAAATGAAAGAGCAATGTCGTGGTCACTTTGTTCTTGCTGCCACATGTCATGCAGCCTCTGGGCTTCACTTTTATTCCTCTCTCCAAGCACAAGAGCATCTAGCTCACTTGTTACAACATTGATAAGGTCAGCCGACACATCAGGGGCCTCCTTGAACTCCTCCACAAACAATTTTATCGCTAGCTCCAAGTCTTCAGTCATGTGTACCTGCACCTTCACTTTTTTTTTTTCAACACATTTTTTTCCATCAATTTAAGAAAACAAAAAATGGAACAAAAAAACTCGCCGCGACTCCAAGAAACTTGGTCTATTCTCACCGTTGACAGCACTGAAGAGTTTCCACACGGAAGGCAGAACTCTTCCGAGTTTACCTTTGGCTTCTGTCTACCCATAAATGTGAAGATCTCAATCAATATCCGCGGATGACCACGACGAGCGGGCGCACGTTTGGGGGTCAATCGACGTGCCACAGACTTGGCCGAGTGCTGTTGAAGACACCAAGAAATGCGTTCAAGGACTCCGAAACGATCCAGAGACAATGGGCTGACCTGGCATTTTTGGGTCCCCCTGACCTGGTGCGTTTAGTTTGTTTTGTAATATAAGCGCACGCTCATGAATATGATATTTTGGCACTTTACACTTGGTCTGCAGAACGAAGCAGTACGTGAATACGATAATTTTATAAGGGCATTAGAATCACATGGGGTTTCTGTTGAAATCTTACCCGCACATCCTAACACAACAATGGACTCTCTGTACAGCTATGATTCAATTGTGTGACTCACATTAGTTTTTTTCCCCTGCTTTTCCTTATTGTTGTTTGTTCCACAGTTAATGACGAACCACGGTGCTGTTATATTGAATATGGGTAAGCCACAGCGGCGAGGTGAGCCTGTTGCTGCTCGGGCACACTTGGTATCCTTGGGTATTCCTATCCTTGGGGAAATTAGTGGAGAGGGAACTCTGGAGGGGGGCGATATGTTCTGGCTAGACCAAAAGTAAACTCTCCAACAAACACCCCCTTCTTATCTATCATAAGTACACTTGCTGTTGGGCTCACCTATCGTTCCAATATGGAAGGTCTTCGTCAAATGACAATCATTATGGGAGCAATTGGTGTCACGGTTATTCCTGTGCAGCTTCCACATTATAGGGTACTTGCATTGTTTCACAAAACCGGTAACTTTTCGCAGGGCCCCTCGGAATTACTACATTTGCTTTCAGTCATATCTCTGTTAGCACCAAATCTTGCCCTCGTAAACAAGTCATTACTGCCAGTTTGTTTCCTCCAAGAGTTGACTAGACGAGGCATCAATTTCGTGGAAGTTTCTTCAAGTGAATTTGATGCTGGTATGATGACTTGGTACTTTTTCCCTCTCACTCAACAAGATAACTCCATATGTAATGTCCTTGCTATAAAACCACGAGTATGTCTCATGCTAGAGGTAAATTTTAACTGTTTCTTTTTCCCCTGAAACTACTTAGGGAAACAATATTGTCAAACAACGCCTGGAAGCTGCTGGCTGCACTGTACACACATTCAAGGGCAACGAAATATGTATCAAGGGATGTGGTGGTAAGTAGCACCTCCCAAAACCCCAATTGTTGCAGCTAACATTAGAGCAGGGCCCACTTGCATCACGCAACCCCTTCTTCGCCATTCTGGTGACCCGTGATGATGTTCCTTTGGGGAATTGTGCGATTCGCTTGCACAGATATATAAGTCTCTTCAAGGAATCATCTCGGATACCAAAAGCACAAACAAATAAACCTCTTTTGCGCCCACCCACCAGTAACAACAAACCAATGCACTTCCCAACAAGTAACCACTTTCCCGCCCGGTTTGTTGTCTTCCTGGTAATTGTTGCTCTCAGCACCACTGTGACAGCAACAACAAGCAGGAGCCTCAGGGCACTCGACGAGGCCGTCTATTCCCTCACAACTGGGGACTATTGGACGTGCGTAACAAACACAATCAAATCCTCTCTGGGGTCGTTTTTGTCCTTCGAATTTCTTGAGTGATGACGGGTGATAAGGTGCCCGTGGAGACTGTTCCCGGTTGAGAATGTCACAGCCGAGGACGAGAGCCTGAGGCTGAGTTTGGAGGCAATGGAGGCTGAGCTTGAAATGACCAGGCTGGCTAACAACCATTCGTCAGTTGTGGTTCAGATTGTGTATCGTGACGTGGACTTGTGGTTTGGGGCATTTGGATTCACTGATGCTGAGAATACAATGGTCCCAACTGCTGACACCATTTACAGGTACGTGTCTTGTGGCTTTTTCCTTGTTATAGCCACTGCAAAATTCTGACTCTGGTGGAAGGATTGCTTCAATGAGTAAAACGTTTGCAGTCTTGAGTATGCTCCAGCAACATGAGGCTGGGAAAATCACATCCCTGAATCAGCCCATTTCTGAAATGTTTCCTGAATTCTATATGCCAAACCAGTGGGAGACTACCAGGGGCGGACCGACTTGGAGGTTTGAACCTACCTCAATTTAATAAAATGAGCCCATTTGGTTCTAGACAAGTGGCATCACAAGTTGGGGGGCTTCCCCGCGAAATTCCGTGCTCGCCTACAACTTCCAATGAACTATGCACTGAAGACACAGCAACCATTCTTGAAAGGTGCATTTTGTTTCCTCGTTGTGTTGATAGAAATACGATTTAGAGTAAAGCTGATGCCTCTAATCATGCCGCCCGGGACTCGGCCATCATACTCAAACCTTGGCTTTGGCCTTATTGGTTAGACTTCCTTCGATTCTGTGCTTCGGCAGTGGTATCAACGATTTCTCAGGCCGCCTCCTGGAGACAACATTTGGAATGTCTTATGAAGATTATGTAACCCAAAGTATTTTGACACCACTTGGAATGACTTCAACAGGATTTGAATTCACCGATGTATGCTTTCTGTTCACTAAAAAAATGATGCTGATCAGTTACAGGATGTCATTTCTCGGATGGCCAGGGGTTATGCAGCACCCCTTTCCAACTTAAACTGGGCAGCACCCAGTGGACAGATGTACTCTTCGTCTGGTTCTTTCTTTTATTGTTTTCACGCGGGCTTACATTTTTCTAAGCCGACTTTGCCAAATATCTCAAATTCTTCCTTCGTTGGTATGATTCATACTCTCCCAGTGATGGTATGGTTTTGGATGGAGAAACTGTAAGAGAATGGTTACATCCTTCCCAATGGAACCCAGAAGGGAAGAGTGGTTTTGGTATTCTAACATACCTTTTCTTTGCTTCTTAGTTGTATCAGGCATGCCTTGGGAGAACTATTATTACAATGACCATCTCCTTGTTACGAAGTGCGGAAATATACAGGGCTATGGAAGCATAATGACATTTATTCCTGAATTACAGCTTGGTATCTCCATTTTCATCAACGGAGCCGGGTGTATGCAAAATGTTGACCGTTTAGTTGCACTAATTCTTACAGCTATTGATCAGACTGAATACCAAGTTGTTGTATCTGATATCTTCGTTCCGGAATTTGTCTCCTACCTCCAGAAAAAGCAACCATCTCCCCAGGCACCACCAAACCCTGAAAAATTTGTTGGTGCCTACATGATGGAAGGAAGTGTCCTGACATTGATGATATCTCAGCGAACTGGTTTTAGTCATTCAATGGAAACCGTGTTCTAACCCAAAGAAGGAATGCTTGTGTCAAAATTCCCTGGAGTCACAACAAGGTAATACCCTTTTTTTTTACCCATCAAGTAATCACCCCCAAAGTGAATACGTTATGTCCTATCAAGGCGATCTTACTTTCCAGATTATTGAATATGCTGTATCCCACCTCGAATCACACCGTAAACTAACCTGTGTAAGTTCTCACCCACAGCCGGCTGCATGGAAATTGAGTTTGGGTCCGGAATGGGTAACTGGTTATTCTTCAAGGCTGACACACAAGGGAACATATTAAGTTTCCAAATACCAGCCCTCTACTACGACGTCGATTTCATCAAAGTAAAATAAAAAAATTTTGCATTCCCCGTTTGTTTGGCAATTCAGTGCCGGTAATGGTCCTGCTTTGAGTTACCGGGCGCTTTCACCAACTGAGTAACTAGAGAACGTACTATCCTCGAGCAATAGACTAGTACACTCGTCCGTGTAAAGCTGGGACTGAGATAGCTTAAAACAACCAAGAACAAATACGCATTCATGAAATTGACGAGAGGATTACTGTTCCATCCTTCTCCCTGTCTATAGACTCTTAAGAAAGACAGAAACAGGTTATCTTGATTCACAAGTTGGGGTGCATAGGTGGAAATAGATAGATGAGCTCATAACACCGAGGAGCTGCTGCCAGCCGCGGCCGCTGCTGCTCGTGATTGTGCATAGCCTTTCATGAGCAAGTACGCGAACCGCAGTCCACAAAAAACAACGAAGATTCCATAGCATGCAGCGGCAATGTACATGTTAGTTCTGGCAGAGTCAATATCCGAAATTTCCATCAGTGATACACCCCGGTAATCTAGCTTGGCTGCCAACACTACTAGCATTCCAACTCCCCATATGGAAAATAAAGTGCAGCATAATGCACCTGTTGTGTAGTGGTTCCATTAAGAAGGAAACAGACAAGTAACATTAATTAATTACAGACAAACAACGTAGAAACACGACCGTATTATGGATTCAAATTAACTACGCACATTTGGAGCCAACACAGATTTTGTCCATCGCAACGCGAGTGATCTGGACCACGTCCATGTTTTTGAATTTTAACCCGGAGGCACCTGACGCAGACATCACTACTCGACTGCTGTGATGAAAGTTTTTTTTCCTTTGTCTAAAAAGAAACAAAAAAAATTTTTTTTGAGATCCGCCCTAGAAGAGAAGGGCATCAGGAGAGCGAGCGAACAGAAAGAATCTTCTTGACGTTCTCGGGACCGAGCTTGGAGAGCCGGAGGGCTTTGGTAAGAGCCGTGATTGCAGATACGTCGGGTGATGAGTTGGGCGGAAAGAGGTCTACTGTGGGTGCTGACAGAATGGTGCACGTGTCTTTTACCTCTTTAGTGATGTTCATGGGGTTGCTTGTGTAGAGTGCGAATGGCGAGAGGACGCACTCCATGTCGTGCGTGAATTGCTTCCCGTCGTCGTCGCTCATGGAAAGCGTTTGGCAATAGGTCAATACTTTCCCGAATATCTGGCAGGAAAAGAACCCTTAGTCCATCATTTTCAGAAAAGAAAGCATTGCTCACCAGATTGTTCAGTGACTGCAAGACACTTGGCCATGCTTTTTGGAATAGGTTCTGTGCAAGGGCACACCGTGCCACTTCCAACCGGATGGAAATGTTTCTCATTATTTCACAAATTACTGGGGAAGTGTTTGGAGCTACTTGCTGCACTGTATCAGTATAACCTCTCCATTGCTTGTTTTTTTTTTTTTAGAAAAAAAGAAAAATTAGTGTCAGTGAGGGGAAAAATCCACCAAACAAGTACCATGTGCCTAAAATACAATTCCATTAATGGAGGGATTCCATCTTGTATCTTGGATATAACTCGTTTCAGCAAATCTTTTCGCATTCTGAGATACTGATTTGTCACAGAGGCAAAAATAGAGTCTTCTGATGCCGGTGTTGTCTACTCAAATGTCACAACTCGAGTTACGTACCGCACTTACTACTTTTCGTGATTGTGGTGCCATATCTAGGAAGACCCAGTAACTTGACCAGTCCTCCATTGCATATACGCAATAGTTACAAGAGTTTACAAGGGCACAGTGTGTCCATAGGTCACCCAGTACTGCACCCTCCTGCTCCCCAACTCTTGCAGCCGATTTAGGTGCAATACCCATGACCCCATCCCCCAATAAAATTGATGATGAAGCCGATAAAGAGGCAACAACTGGCACCCTCCCAGGTCCTCTACACACAGTAATGTCATGCAAGTATCTCTGTAATACGGGAATGATAACTTGGGCAATAAACTGTTCCCGATTTGCACTAATGTCTGCGTGTTCTATGCGGGAGGTAAAGGCAAGGAGCAATTCGCAAATTTGACGAGCGGAAACTGTCGGTTTGAGGGGATCCATATGTGATATCTCTTCAAATGTGGAGAAATCTGGTTTCAATATGATTTTATTTCTTGGTTTGTTGTCTTTGGGTGAAAGTCTACCTACATGTGAAACACCTCCTGTACCTGGCCACAGTTCCCATGCATTTGGTGCTTGAGTTATCTCTGTGACCTGAGAATCTGAGGTCTCTCTCTCCATCTAGAAAACGGTTTATCTCGCGAAAAATAAAGCAAACGAACCTGCAACCAAAAATTCAAAGTCTGGGAATCTCGTTCAATAGCCTCAGTACAGGTAGGACCCCAGGAAGAGGAAGGGTAGTTATATCGGGAAAGCAAGTCGTTCTCGAATGCAAATATCTTAGACATCATCCCCAGCAGCACTGCAGCTTGCTGCTTCGTTCCCTGTGTTAAAATAAGATTAGAGCGACTGATTGATTAGTAACATTAATCCTACCCAGTTTGTGTTCGCCTTCACTAGCATGATATCTGCCTTGATTCTACTACTTGCTTCCAAGACCAATAAAGCAATCAACCCTTCCAGGGCGTTGTAGGTAGGACCTATGAGTTCTTGTACATGGTTCGTAAAAAAAGGTGCCTCTATTGAGAGTTTGTTAGTGATGGGTTTCATAAGGAAGTTACGCACGGTCTTCTACTAGGTTAAGAATGTGCGTTAAATACCACTCCGGTTTGAATGCCTGACATGACGGCTTGTCACGTTGGTTCACACCAAAATGGTACCTGAACCGCTTAGCTAACATAAGGCACATGATTTGAAATCCAGCCAAAGAACGAGGGTCAGAAGAAGTTTTTGGGTTTATGTTCCCTAATCAAACTCAGTGGATCTTATTATTATAGGGTAGAGACCTGAAAGATTAAGAGCGTTTAGAGAAGTAAAGGCTTTTTTGAATTCATTTAGCTTGTCAGTATCGAGAGCCTCTTTACTCATGCCAAGCCCCATCCTCCCCATGGGCCAATTCATATTCTTCAGTGCTGAAAGTTGCCCTCAGTGGGTGTTTCATGAAGTGGGAACATACCCGCCTTCAAGCACATGACTGCAGTTTCACATAGTTTAGTGGAAATCTGAGCATGCTTGAGTCTTGCTATAATCAAAAATCTCTTGCAGTCCGGATTTTTAGTGGAAACAATTGCCTGACTGAGTTGATTGACAATCGAAGTAGCTGCTGAGAAGTCACGGGCAGAAATGGCATCCTCTGCAGCTCGAGTGAGTTTAGCAATGTTGTGGAATTCCTGTGACGGTCAAATCATACGACCTGATTCACTAAAAATACCTGAAAGTACTCAACCAACGCATACTGAGTGCGCAGTTGATCCACAACCAATCTAACTTCGTTTATCTCCTGCTGGGATTGCATGCAAGAATTCAGTTGCTGCGCTGCAGTCTTCACAAAACCGCGTGATGATTCACATTCGACCCTCACAGCTTCTGCCTGCACTCAAAACAACAATCAGTTCCATTCAATCAATCAGTAACCCAAAAGTAGCACCTTCTCCTTTGCCAATGTAACCATGGGCAACTGCACAGGCACAAAAACACCCCCGGGCTCCCGTGACCTCGCTGCCTCCGTGGCAGATCTCAACTTACTCCGACACAACTCCGTCACTGCTTCGTTGTCGTCATCGGCGCTTGGTTCCGGCCACAACCCACCCACGTGTTCGTCTAGGAAAGCCTTCATGTGTGTAAAATCTGTTAACTTCACAATTCTATGACTGAACAACTCTGAGCTGTCCCACTGGCCAATCTGAATGTCTGGCCAAACTCAGGGCATGTGGGTGAACGTCCACTCTTCGTTCTTAGTGTAATTGGGAGTTGTTGGTCTGATTCCTTCGGGAAATGGACAATGCCAGGCAAGGTGATCGATCTCACGTAACGCGAAGGACAGCCGAATCACTTGAGAGAATTCCCCAAAAAGACAACGTTTCATTTGTTTGATCCTGCGCAGTTTTCATTTAGGTAGGGTCATACTGCATTGGGCTGCGCTGAAAGCCGAAAACGCCGTGGAGGTCCCTAAACGATGAACGAGGGGCATCAGATAGAGTTGCTTCGAGCCAAGCCCTACATTGGCCTCAAAACACTGCAGATGGTCTTCAATAGGACCACGACTGTAAGCCTTTTTCGTGAAATGTAACTAGCTCCCTCACTGTACCGTTTCATTAGATGACTGTAACTTGTTGCAGTGGGTGGCGTGCCGAGCACAGGCTGACCAACTCTGATGTGGAGAAAATGTTTGTTTCCGCCAATGTGCGGCTGAGCAAAGACGGCTCATGTATGACCACCTTTTGTATCTTTAATCTGCCTCCTTACTGTTATAATTTCAAAAAAAAAAAGCTGTATCATGCACAAAGTGCAACAAACAGAATGGAAATGTGGTCAAAATCACATGTAGAGATAAGCGCTCCTTCACACAGGATAACCTCCAAATTGAGCAGTTTGTTTTTGAAGTAAAGGCCCTGTGCAGTTCTTCAAAGTGAGTTCATCCAACACTCAAGTCTTCTGTGGCTGGTTTGTCAAAATATTTTTTGTAACACCCTTAAAGGCAACACTTGGGAGGCTCAATTCTCATCTCTGCAGACATGAAAAATAACCCTGGTTTGAAATTGTTCAGCCCAACATTTGAACTCAAATCAAGGCCAAAATGTATGCCATAATGTGGGGCATGCACTTTGTAACATTCCTAGCCAGGAGAAAGAGTGGCGACAGCTCAAAAACACCAAGTCCCATTGGCACTGGGCCTTTTGTACAACAAACCACCACAACCACAACAACCACTACCACCACTACCACGACATTCCAGTATGGAGAACTCCCTGATGATCTCCCGTTTGGGCAGAGCTCTTGCAGCGCGACTCCCGCCCAAGTCCGACAAAGTTGTTGCAGTGCAGCCTCCACACCAGGTGAGCATCGTTCTTGCAGCGTGACCCCTGCACCAAGAACGCCTGTTGGTGATACTGAACTTGTTGTGTTCCCTCAGAAAAGACATCGTCCTGCATGGGTTAGAAATGACTCTATCTTGCTCTCGGCAGGTTATTCACAACACACTCTTATGTCGCCATAGTTTTCCGAGTTTAACAATTCATTTCCAAGGCATATATATATCTGTACTTATGTTCCGTGGCAGTGTATCCCTATCAGGTTCTGATGTCGCTGACAGACAGGCTCAGATGTTAATTTCTGCTGGTCTGTACACCAAATACACAAAGTCAAATCACTTAATAAACTTTGCACCACTATTCCCAGGTGGAAGAGCAATGCAGGCCTGTAACATGCAACGGCACCACGTAGTGACTCGCTATATTGAAGGAAATGTCCGGCACACAATATGGCTTCGAATCACCACACTTGGGACTGAGCACTATGCCAAGCATGACAAAAGTGGCTGGATAAACTTCATGTCTGGAAGCAATCCAGCAAGTATCAACTGGTTCCAAACCGGAATTGTTTCCATCTTGGCCTATACACCAAGCTGGGAGTGAGGCCCACAATTTATATTAATTACTGTGTATGTGTTTTTTGCGGGGGTGCGTCTGCCTCCATTTGGGGTTCAGATAGTACTGTCGGTTGCCTTCAGGGAAAAAAGTCGAGAAGCACATCACGTTCCGTCCGGTGTTCTGATGAACACAAGCCAAACTTGAACAGAATGCCTCTTTAACGGCTTTTTTTTTATCCGGAAAGAAAGAACTCGAAAAATAGAGGATGAGTGCAACAACAGCCACAATGAGCACAGGGGTGCCCCTGCACTTGTTTTTCTCCGCCTACAACGTACACGCTCGGTGTCAGGTTGGCTTTTACCCCCATTCATTGCACTCTCCCTTTTTTTGTTTTTTTAGCATAATCACTCCCTCTGTGCGCTTTCTTGTGAGATAATGATGCACGGCAGGTGGTTGTCTCTGTGAAAAGTGGGAAGAAGAACCCAGGGCCACCTCTGGTTGTTGGCCAGACAGAATGGATCACACCAACCACACCGTCTCTAAGTGCCAGCCCTCATGGTGAAGCAACTGCGGCAGATTCGTTCAACCCCGCCCTGGTGACGTCTTTCTCTGTTCCGGTTGCGGTGCAGTATAGTTTCGTGGACAGCAAAAAGTTCATCCTGCGTGTGTTGTTTGAAGGCCAACCGCGATTTTGGGAGACAAAGATTAAACTTGCTAAGTTGGTCAAGTTGGGTTTCATTCAGAGCCGAACGGGATGTGCACCTCAGTTCCTTGACCTCCATGAGGCAAGTTTCATCTCTTCTTGATTGTCACTATGCCTCATTTTGACTGGTTTTTTTTTTTTGGGTGCACGATCAAGCACTTGGACAGCCCTCTTCCAATGGTTCAAGTGACAAAAAGATCAGGAAAAGTAATCACCGTGAAGCAGCAACCACCTTTGATGCCTGGAAAGCTTTTTGTGCGTGCTTTGGACCTCATGCCACATATTGCTCCTCCTGGTGTCTCTTTTATTCCTCCTATTGTTGGGGACCAGCTTGTTATCAGGGAGATCTACACAAACCCTGTCTGGTAGTCTTTTCCCCAGTTTGTTCTACTGACAATTGATAAAGGAACAATAAATTTAAAATGCTTTTTAAAATCAGTGCGTCAAATCTGCGTGCTGCTGACAGAGGAGGAACATCAGATCCCTATTTTGGTGAAGTCCTTTGTCGTCAAACCCACAATTAATTCTCTTCACAGTGTGGGAAATTGGGCGTCACACGGTTATACACAAGAGTGAATATATAAAAAAGACTTTGAATCCAGAGTGGAAACCTGTTGATGTCACTGGCCCAGAGTGTTGTTGCATTTCACATTATCCTTTTGATTCACATACCTAAAATGAAGTCTCTGGTGGTTCAATTCGTCTTTACGATCATAACACGTTCAGAGATGTTTCTCTTGGAAGTTGTGAATTCCCCTTTGACATCCTTGAAATGGCCAATATACTCCCTGGAGTTACAACAAAGATTTGTCCTGTTACTCCCACTGGAACTGTATGCTTATTATTCCCTTCCACAATGGCCGAAGTGTAATGAAACAAAGGTAACCGTCACATTCACCAAGAAAGTACTGCGTCGGCATCTGGTGGCCAAGGAAGTTGAATCGCTTCAGTCGCATCCGATTGTCACCAACTCTGAAAGAACATATCCCCACATCTGGCCCCCCGTAACATTCTTGCAGTCGCTCAGCCTCGGCCTGAAAATTTCCCCCTGGCTGGTGTTGGACCAAGTTTTGGTTGGAAACGACCAGCTTGAGGCATGCAAAATAATCGGCGAGTACCAAGTTAACTTTCCCCACTCAACTCTGCGCCATTTCCCTAACGTTTTCCATTTCCATTTGGCAGTATGAGACATGCATTAGAGCGTTCGGAAAGGTTCTGAAATCTTACACGAGCGACGAGATAATACACATGTGCGCATGTTTTTTTTTTTAGTTTTGTTCCTCCGTCAAACAAATATCACTCCTTCCTTTCATGCACTGATAGGTTTTGCTATGGTACTGACGAGTATACTCCTGTCGTTGGGATCGGCAAATATGATGGTGCCTGCAAAAAAGGTGTCAAGGGAGCACTCAGATCCTATAACAACATGCTTCCCACCATGTATCATATCAAAATGGAGAGTATTGATTCAGGGGAGACCACGTGGAGAGCAAAAAATAGGCACTTCATTGGCCACGACTTTTATCAGGTATATATCTCTGCAGCGTCACGGACTGTAACTTTCTGTGTCAGGCAATCAACCATGCATGTGATGTCCTTGAGTTGAAAGGTCAAGGGGCACCCCTCAACAAGCTTCCACAAGAGTACATGGTCCTATGCATATTCGTTGCAGGAGATGAATTCACCATTGATTGTAAGTAACCGTTTCGACAACAAACAATGGCCAGTATCCTGTATGAAGGAGAAGCACAGACACTTTTTTCAAACGCACAGGGAACAACAAACTAATCAAAACTAAACAAAACAACAACAAACAGATACCCACAAATCAATAATTCGAGCCAGTGCCCTCCCGATATCCATTGTTCTTGTTGGAGTTGGCCCCGAAACAGACTTTCACTACTTGTTCCAGCTCGACTCTCACACAGTGCCCCTCACATTCACCACACCCGATGGCGGGACAGTGAAGGCTGCACGTGACATTGTCCAGGTTTTTCCCCTGCAAACACAACAATAACACTAACCTCACACTCAAAACAAAAGGTGGGGAAGCTGAGTGACTGCACACAAGGTGGAAAGATAAAGAAGAAGGTACTGAGGGCACAGGTTCTTGCTGCAATTCCCAAACAAGTGGAGTCTTACCTCGGCCTCTACGGCGTGTCCCTCACTTGAGCTCCAGCAAAGGAATCACTAAAATCAACAATCTTTTGGATGTGGTGTGAACGACGTTCGGCTACGCCGTCGTGGATTTCGTTGCGTTCTCGGCGCGACCATTGATGTCGGTGTTCTTGCGCATCATAGTAATCATCTAAAGTTCTATTTCTATCCTTACCCCCATCATAACCAGAAAAACAGTGTTTTTGCTACATCAGCCCTCTCAAACTGAGACCATGTGTCTACTGGAAAGTACCATGCTGCGACTGTGTTGCTCCCATCAAGTAGGTGGCATCCAAATCAGAACCCGGAAAAAAGCCCATCACACAAAATGGCGTCTTCCCCTGCCACAACGGAAACGGCGGTTGATTGGTTTGGGGTTCTGCCTGACCATATTGTTGGGATCATTATGGGATACATCGCACCCCTGGACTTCATGATCACAGTTCCGATGGTGTGCCGGCGTTTACGGCAGTGCTGCATCAACGTAGCAGGCGACGCGATGAGGATTCAGCTGCGTCGTGCACTCGGCGTAGGCGCCCGCGGGTGCAACCAGGCGCTTGCGGCCGGCATCGAGTCCACCCTCACCACGGCTGTGGTTGCGGAACTTTTCATGTGGGTGCGTGTGTGTCGATTTTCAATAGTGGGTGTTATGTTA
Source organism: Pelomyxa schiedti (assembly GCA_020536535.1). Lineage (NCBI taxonomy): Eukaryota > Evosea > Pelobiontida > Pelomyxidae > Pelomyxa > Pelomyxa schiedti. The sequence continues at coordinate 9,594 of JAHLWZ010000955.1, read as the reverse complement.
CATAGTATTGGTGGTTGTTCGATGTGCCTATGACATTGGGTTTCCAATTACTGGTTTTATAGGTGTGCCAAAATGAGGGTCAAGTTATCACTGGCATCACGTAATGCAATGGCGATAAGGATTGGGGCACAAATATTAGCTCGATCCACTGGGGCCACCTACTTAATACAGAATCACAGAGAGAAGCCAATTTGGCCTCCATCCTCCTCCCCCTCACCAGCCGTGAATGCGTACTTATTCCCGGATACCATTGTCTTTGTTCAACCAAAATCAGCCGATCCACCCACACTCACCTCCTTCTTCTCCTTCAAATCCACCCCTCCGCTACCACCCACACCCAGCATTGTGGGACTCTTCGCACTCCCTTCGGACCCACGCCTCTCTGTCTTCAGCCTCAACAAACACATCAAACCCAACAGTCTCGGAATCACACTTCCACAGCAACTCCTGACTGTTCTAGTAGCTCTTCCCGAAGATGCCGAATCTACCTGGTACGCAGCTCTGCGGCAGCTCAAATATGACCAATGGCGTGCTGCATCCCTCAAGGGCCAGGCGTGTTCCTACTGCAAAAAGTGGCTTCGTAAGGATGAACAGCCTCTTCCACCCCTGGAAAGGCCCTCACCAGTTTCATCACCAACCCCAACAGCACCCAAGCCACCACGGCCTGTCCACACATGCCCAGAATGTGGCAGTGCTTCTTGTGTTTCGTGCATGTCCCCAACTGGTCCACAGATCTGTTCGTACTGTGCAATTCAGACCACAACCCCGGCGCCACTCTCACTTCTCACTTTGGGATTTCTTCTGTAATTTGATGGTCACCCATTGCCAAGTTCGCCAATCCGATGGCGTTCATTGACTGTTTCTTAGAAACTTGAAAACCGGCACCAATCAGTTTGAAGAACGATTCTTTGAACAACGACATTAAAAACCGCACCTGCAGCAAAATAACAGCAAAAACAAAAAAAAAAAATTGTTGCGGATTACGACGGTTCGTCTGTTGTAGTGATAAATCATAAATGGAGTGCACTGTGGCAGTTATTGGTCCAAGTGGCTGTGGCAAATCAACACTTTGTTATTATTTTATGCACAAAGACCTCCCACAGTTGTACTCCCGTGGTAGAGTTTTTTTTCCTCCCTTTTTATTCGTGGCTCAAACTCTTTCCAGGTACAGGTCACTACGTATGGTTTTTTTTCCTCCACCACTTCACTTAACTTTTACATTAGACTGCTACTACTGAAATTGATGGCAGAACAGTGAATTTTGATTTTTGTGATTGTAGTCCTCACCAAGTACACTCTAGTTCCCTTCTTCCTGGTAATAATGCAAACAAGACACGAAAGCAGGATGAAGTCCTCTGCAATGCTGATGCTGTAATTTTTGTTGCCGCTCTTGATAATTCTGATGACTTGGATGAAATATGTTCCATTGTTGAGCATGTGGATTATATACAAGGAGGTTGTGAAGTTTTTCCAACAACAATTTGTAACACATCAATATTACAGGCAAATATGTGCGTTACCTTGTGGGAACAAAATCGGACTTGGATGAGTCTGAGCGCATGGTATGTGTAACTTTTAGGGTGATCTCTTAAAAGGAAACAGATTAGTCCTTTTGATTTCCAATTACTTGCTGCTCGTAAAAATCTTCCATTCCGAGAAATTTCCACTTTCTCAGAAAAGGGTGTCAGTGAGTGCCTAGTTGATATTGGAAAAGCCTTGTTGATGCTACACACTGGCTATGTTCCAGTTATTTTCTTTCTTGTCTCCATTATGTTTAATAAGTGCCAAAGAAAGTAGCTACACATAAAGACAGTAATGGCTGTTGTTGTTGCTGTTGTTGTTGTTGCTGCTGTGACTCTGATCAGCCATCGCAACAAGTAAACTCATATTACACGAGTGGTGCACAAACCGAAGTTAAACTTGTCATTGTTGGTGGAGGAGGCGTGGGAAAATCGTATTCATCTGCTGCCACTCTCTCTTTCTAATTTCCTTTTTCAAAAAAAAAAAAAAAAAAAAAAAGAGCACTGACAATTCAATTTATACAAAAGCACTTCATCAATGAGTATGTTATTCAAAATCATTTCCTGTCGCACTTACTCTTAAAGGTATGATCCAACAATCGGTTTGTTTCCTTCCCTCTCTCAAAATTGATAAAGAAACAAACTCTTCAATTAATTCACCCTAAGAGGACTCTTATGTAAGTAATACCATCAGTGTCAAATTGGTCTCTTAAACTTCAAAGAGAAAACAGATTTCACTTAACGGGCAAACCATAACCTTAGATATCCTTGGTATGATTTATTCCCCCTGCTCAACTTTAACCTATTCACAATAGATACTGCTGGACAAGAAGTACTCTTCTCTTTTTGCCCCAAATCTCACAAGCTTCCCTCTCCATCTTTTTTATACTAGGAATATGTATGATTCCGGAACATTAATACTTCCGTAACTGTTACTTAAAGTCAGCGATGAGAGACCAGTATATGAGAACCGGCCAAGGTTTTATCTTTGTCTACGATGTGACATCAAGAAATTCATATGATGAGCTTTCTAACTTCTTGGAGCAAGTCAAGAGAGTTAAGGACTCAGGTAAAATATTATGGCCTCACAAAGCATGACGTTATTTAGATTGGGTTCCTGGTGTCATTGTTGGAAATAAATGTGACTTGGAGAGCTCCCGCAAAGTTTGCCCTCTCCTTTCACCTTAGATTTACTCAAAGAAAGGTAGCAACTCAAGAGGGATCCGATTCTGCCCGGTCTCAAAAACTACCGTTTTTTGAGGTTAACTTTTCATTACTCCCCTCATTTTTAATCGTGATTTTAAAAAGACCTCAGCTAAGACGGCCCTCAACGTAGAAGAAATGTTTCTTGCTGTAGCAGAGTTGGTACTCAAGCAACAACGTGGTCAAGTCCAGATAAAAGTATACTATGCTTATTGACGTTTTAAAATTTATCTGATTTCGATTTAGATACAAAAGAAAAATCCAAATTCTTACGCAGGCGGTTTTGTGAGATTGGTTCCACGAGGAGATGAATACAAAAAGGTTGGCCCTAGGAAATTATTCTCTGATATCCATCAAGTTATCTGATAATGTTCTGGTTATTGGCCCATGTGGAGTTGGAAAAACGTTAGCCTTTCCTCACCCTCCTCTTTTCTGACCATAAGACCTAAGCTGCTTTGTGAATCTATATCAGCAAAAGGGATTTACAAATGATTATACAAAAACCTTGCAAGGTTCGTGTTTTATAGTAAGCTCTTACTTGATGTTCATCTTTCTCTCAGCTCAAACTTTCATGACATCCAATGGGGGTAGGATCACAGATACCCCTGGTGGCAAAGATTTTGTACACCATCCAATTTCCAGCACACTTAATCACAATTTTAGTTAGATGAAAATGCAGCCAAGCTTTTATCACACATAGACGCTATTTTTGTTGTTTTCAGTATTGTATCTCGAAGATCTTTCGCTATCCTTCCTGACTATATGCTTACCTTATATAAAAATCTTCCAAAGAAAGGCACAGATTGAACAACCAACAATTTGATCAACTAAATACTGCAGGTCAGCAACCGCTTTTAATTTTTATTGGAAGCAATGCCGACCAAGAGGGCAAACGTGAAGTTTCGAAGGAAGAGGCAACCGCCTTTGCACAACTTCACAATGCCTGGTTCTATGAGATAAGCATGAGTTCAAACTCTATCCCAACTGACGTATTGAGTCCTCTGAGGGCATCTCGTGAATCTCAAGTACCTGTCTCCTTCCTTACCAGACTAATCCTTGTGTAGAAACGCAAGACTGCGAGATTATGTTGTTGCTGCTGCTTCCCACTTATGAAAATTGACGTCACTCCTGTACAGCATACAGATACGGTGAACCTCTTCCTTGGAAAAAGCACAACATTTTTTAACTCAAATTTAAGATTTGGGCAATTTGTGTTTGTGAGCCATTTCTATATTCCGCGGGAAGGGATACAGTCATTAGGCAGTGGTATATCGATTCCGGGGTTTGTTCTAGGCTCTTTTCTGGACACAAAGATCAGGTATATTTTTTTTTTAACCATAAGTTAGGCTCAAATTTCAAACTTTAGGTCACCCAACTTGCTGCAACGAAAGCAAGACTGTATTCCGCAAGTATTGATAAAGTAAGAGAACAAGCAGAAAATAGTTATTTACGAAAATGCAGACAGTCAAAGTTTGGGATACACGAACTGGTCAATTTATTCAAGACTTTCCTCACGAGGACATTGTTAACTGTATGAAGCTTTGCGGTATACCGAATTTTGGCCAAAAAACCTTTCAAAGCTAAATATTGACAGAGTTTTGCGTTATCAGTGGGGCAGGAAAAGATGTCTATGAATGGCCTCTTCTCTCTTCACAGTCTCCTGTAACCCACAAAGGGGCCTCTGACTATATCAATTGCCTCACTGCTGTCGAATTGTCAGACACCATATGGTCAGGATCAGCTGACGGTGCTCTTATGGTCTTTTGTTTGTAGGAAGGCCTATCTTTAGTCACCCCTATGTAGGTTTGGCACTTTGGAAAAACAGAGCCTATTTGCACCTTGTATGGCCATATGAGCCCTATCAACGCTGTAGTTTCAGTGTACAAGGCAGGTCAATCCTTCGTTGTTTCTGGGGATGCCTCAGGAAACTTACGAGTCTGGGATGGTTTGAGACTCACAGCTTTATATACGTTACCTCCCCATGATAATGCAATTAACATGATGACAACCTTTGGTTCCTCTGTCTACACTGGTAAACTCTTCTTACATGTGGCTTTCTTTATTCAGAAGATGAGTACAGGATCTCGAGATAAAACTGTAGGGAGGTATGCTGTTGATACTGGCTCTTTAGTGCGAGTGTATAGGAGCTCCCTCAGCACTGTCCGAGCTTGTGCTGCTGTTGATAATTATATTGCTAGTGCTGGAAAGGATAAGGTAGTTGTACATCCTCAAACTTATTTACAACTTGTTTTGTAGGTTGTTAGATGCTATGAAGCTGATTCTGGAAAGCAACTGTGGGCGTATGATGGCCACACTGATCACATAAACAGGTTTCTCCTCCTTTCTTCTCAATTGGTTCACTGTGTTTGAAGAATGACAGTGGACGACGTTTCCGTTTTTTCTGGTGGTAGAGATAGAACTGTTCGACGATGGCGTCTCAAAGACGGAAAACTACTAAGAGTAATTCTACAAATTTAAGCTCGAACTCACCGTTTTCAGGTTTATGGTGGCACTACAACAAGGCTTTACCATGAGTTATCCCCATGGTTTGACTTTTTCGTTGGTCTTGTTGTATTGATTGTGGAATTCTTGCAACTGGCTGCTTTCTCTTTCAGTTGCGGTATTCCGTGGCCTACAAAGCACCCTGCTAGAAAAATTTTGAGCCCCTTTCAGGTTTCCTTCCTTTTTGAATTCATTCTTTAACAACTCTCATCAGTTTAATTGGGACTTCTTACCCTTCTCTGATACAACACAATACTATGCTCAATATGGGTTATCGGCAGGCTTTGCATGGCTTTTTGTATTTCTTCTACTGAGTTCCTACAAAATAGTGGGTGCTCCAGAGGATTCAAAAATTCACAATGTTTGGCCCTTCTATAAAATGATATGCTGGCTGATGTCAACAAGTTCTCCCGAAAATGTGAAGTCTCCACTAATTTATTCCAGTTTGCTTTATCCCTGCTTGCCGAAGTCTTATCGAAGTATTTCATTGCTACTCTGATAACATGGAGGATAATAATGGCAGTGATGGAGTTACAGGCTACCCTGACATGGATTGTTGGGGATCAATTCACAGTGCATTATTTGCACTATCCTGTCTTACGATTCTACCATATTTTTTGTCAGCCCTTCGTATGTCATATGTTGACGGCGGTCTGGACCGTGTTGCTGTATATTTATGGAAAGACTGGTCGCAAGATAAGCCGGATGTGACGTACACAAATGTACACATCACTGCACAGCTTAACGTAATCCGCCTTATTCTTGACTAGGTTTTTTCACGTCAGAGTCAAAAATTTAACAGACCCCTACTTGTCATTAGCTTTCTCAGTACCGCCATAACTGTTATGCTTGAGGGACAAACTAAGCTTTTGATTCCTCTCGCTGCATGCCTAACTGTCATGTCGGGATTTAGTGCAATTAGTTTACTCGTTTACCCTCCTTACTGGAATAAAACGTTTATCCCAATATTCTTTTGCTTTTTCTAACCCACTTGCAGAATAAATCAGATAAGGGTGGGATTATTCTGTGTAGTCTTCTGGACCAATGCCTTTGCCATTGCCGTAACTGTTATTGATGACCCGACAAATAACATCCTCATTGCAATTCATTTGTGTGTTTCACCAGTTTTCTTTCTTATTGGCTGGATTTTGATGCATGTTCGCTTAGTACTTCGCGATAGAAGAGCAAACTGGTTTGATAACATCATTCCATTTTTAGTAGTAAACACTCCATCCAGGGAGAGAGAGATGCTTTTTGGCACAAATGGAGTTGTTTCCACTTCACGACGTCTTTTACCACAACGCCCACAAGCACTTGACAAGCGAGTTACTGCCAAGCGCGAGAAGAAAGTATCTATTACAATTCTTTTTTTGTTGCATTCCAATTCTATCTCACAGTTGATGTGTGAACCTTGCCATACTGAAATTCCTGAAACCCTTTGGCAGAAGCATGTTGGTTCCTCTAAACACGCCACCAGAGCAAAAGCATTCAAGGAAGCAAAAAGTGCCGAAGAAGCAGCCGAAATAGCATACCAACAAAAACGCCTGTTTATAACGCCAGAAGGTACATTCCTAACCAAATCTTCTCTATATCTCACAAGCCACCCAAATAAACAAGCCCCAAGACTACCGCCCAGAGCACACAAAATGCAGGTAGAAGATACAAGCAATTGGGAAACCGTCGATACCGCGCCACTGGAATCGTGGAACGCGGAATTCGCGTCCCGGCAAAAAGAATTTGAGAACTACCAGAGGCAGATGGAAAAGGACCTGCAACATCAACAACGAGCCATCGAGAGAGCCCTCAACAAGGCCCAGCACAACCTAGAGCGTGAAATTCAGAGCACCTCCCAAGAAGTATCCAAATGGAATTCCACCTCGTCGACAACACCCTCTGCATACCCACAAATACCCGACGTTGTTCCACCAGTTGTCAACACCCACGACGATTCTGTGGAGTCGTGGGCTAGCGCCGCTTTAGGGGCTCTGTCCTCATGGACTGCTGGCCTCAAACCCCCTCCCACTGTGATATCTAAGGAGCTTCTTGTGTGACACCCTTTTGTAACAATTGTGAAAAGAAGAATAAAGAATGGTGATGAATAGGGTGTTCCTCCCGTCTTGGGGATGGATTGTATTGTGTTACAAGGAGGTTGTGGGGTTTAGTGTCACTCACATTCTGGAAATGAGGAATGTAAAAACGAAAGTGAGCCAAAGAGAGGGAAGGAGGGGAAGGGCAAGAGAGGATGAGGTGCAGTCACTCCGTTGAGCACAGCAGTTGCAGGTGTTGTTTTCATCACAGTCAATGCAATTATTAGCAAGGTTGCTGCAAAGAAACGTGAGAATCTTGATTTTGAATACCCGACTGAGACACACACCAGTCGAAGTAGGAACTGAAAGTAGTTATGTTAGGGTGTGGGCCCACAAAGTAGTTATCACTGAGGTCTCTTTCCACTGATCAGTTTCGATAGAAGGGTTATTATTGGAGACGTACAATGTTGCGAGATAAAGTGTAGTGATAGAGGGAATAGTGCCGGTAAACTCATTGCCATGCAGATCCCTGCGTTGAAAATGAGGTAACTCGGAATTCTAACCGACATTACAGTTCAAGTAGGGTACTGCAAGTTGATAAAGATGCTGGGAGAGAGCCAGTAAACAGGTTCTCTGAGAGATCTCTATGCAAGTTTATTAGTGGAAATGGCGGGATGAGAGGAATACAAATACACCGCCCGGTAAGGCAAATCAACGGGGAGCTCCCCAGAAAGTTGGTTTCCATTAAGATAGCTGTGGGATTTCATAAGTTGACTCATAGGCTACCAAAAGCAACACACAGCTCGGAAAGTAATGACAGGGCCATCAATTCGGTTGGAAGAGACCCAGACAAATCATTTTCTGATAAATCTCTTAACGTCAGGGTCAATAAATTGCAAATCGGAAGACGTTTACAGGACGTAGATATGAGGTAACGCCGCTAACTGGGATGGTATTGTGCCACTGAGTTGGTTGTTACTCAGATTTCTATGTGATAAGTAAAGTTCCTATTTAGAAGAGCGATTTACAGAGTGAATACATTTGCTCAACAGCTGGAAAATTTCCAAATGAATCTGGAATACTACCGACTAAGTTGTTGTGATCAAGATACCTTGAAATTAAGGGCAATAAGGGTTTGGAGAAAAAAGAAGGCAAAGCAGACAAGTATCGAAGTGTGGTAGAGCCAGCTAGTGCTAGGAAGTGAACCATCAAAATAATTTGTGCTGAGGGTCCTGTTAACAGGTTAGATTTATCAAGGTAGTAGGGTCACAAACAAAGTTCTCAGATTGGCCATTGCGCCAATGCATTCGGGTATTGAGCCATAAAATGAATTACTGGATAGGACTCTTTTTTAAGGAAAAAATAAGCAAATAAAAAAAGCTTGTGTAGGGGAAGTACAAAGCCTGAAGCCTCAAGGATTGGCACAACTCTTGTGGGAAGGTCCCAGTTAAATTGTTATACTGCACAGCGCTTAAAAGAACTTAGTCCCTGAATAATTAAACAGAATACACACACAGACACCAGGTATGTCAGGCTGGATAAAAAATTGGGCAAAGGACCTGTTAGTTGGTTGTTTGCAACCTCACTAATTTTCTTGTCAGAAAAAAAAAACCACGAAGTAATAACTACTAAGAAATGAGCCAATTAGAATCCGGCATTTCAGGCAATGTGCCTTGTAGCTTGTTTGAATCTAAAGCGCTTGGATAACGAATCAATAAATGGAGAGATATTGGATGAGATGCTTACAAGGTTTGTACAAATGTAAGTTTACTCAGGGAGGAGGGGATAGTTCCTGACAAGATATTTGAATTTAGGCTCCTTTTGGTTGCTTGAGAGGAGTAAAAAAAAAAATAAGGGAGTTGTACAATTCTGAGAGGTGGATCAGATTGCCTAGTACACTGGGTATTGTACCACTCAGAAGATTATTAGACAGTCCCCTACCACACTGATGCTTAATCACCATGCTCCCAGAATATGTTTAATAGGGAGTGGGGAAGGTACAAGTGGGTGAGGCTGAACGAGTTCCCAAGTTCGGAGGGTATGGTTGAAGTCAACTTGTTGGTGTTCAAATATCTGAAATAGGAAGGTAAACGAGGGATAATTGCACAACGAAACTACATGTATGAAGCATTCTGCAAGTAGCCCACCGTAGTAGGAATAGTGCCAACCATGTCAGTCTCTTCAAGGTCCCTTATTTTGAGTCGCACAACCACAAGGTGATGGGGGCAAACAAACAAACAAACAAACAAACAAACAAACAAACAAACAAACAAACAAACAAACAAACAAACAAACAAAAAAAAAAAAAAAAAAACAAACAAACAAACAAACAAACAAACAAA
>JAHLWZ010000954.1:0-38858 GCA_020536535.1 Pelomyxa schiedti | reverse complement strand
TCAAACAATTGGCCAAAGCGGTCTCCACTGTAACAACAATGATTTTGGGGGGGGAAAGACACGGAGCCGTACATTGCATCTACGACCTGGGGCTGAGGGTCGTAGATATAATCGGAGTACTTCGTGTAAGTCGCCGCTTCGGTGTAAAGGTCCTTCAGAATTTTGTGCCAGCCCTTTTTCGAGCACAGAACGACGCGCCGCTTCGCCTCGGCGGCAGCTACATCGGGAGAAATCATCGTACTCCCGTTCCCTTCGTCTACGAACGCGCACTCTATTATGGGTGTCCACGACGCAGGGTCGTCGCCACACACGTTTTCCTTCCTGCCGTCTGCCCTGTTGCTCATCCTTCGTTTTTTTTTTTGCCTTTTATTCGAATAACTTTCTCAGAATCGGAAGATCCACTTTTTTGTGAGCCTAAACCCGGTCGTTGTCCCACAGAGGCAGGAAATTGAGGTGCCCGGGGGTAGCCACCCACAATCCATCCCACTGCATCGGCTCTGACCGAGCCAGGCCGAGGCCGCACTCGTCGTCATTCAGCGCCATGGGCGAGTCCGGGTCCCCCTCCAAGCCCTGGCCCCACACCCTGTGCGCCGCGCTGAGCGCCGAGTGCCGCAGCCTCACCAGCTCCTGCTGCTGCCGCCACGCAAAGTAGTCCTCCACCGCAGAGCCAAACTCCCACAGGTGGCAGAATGACACGCACTCGAGCATGCTGCCGCTTCCCCCGCCCGAGCCGCCGGTGCCGGGGCTCCCGCTCCCGCTCGCGCTCGGCCGCAGCGGCGGGGCGAACGCGTCCTGGCACATCTGCTTGCCCGAGAGCACATCCCACAGGCGGACGCGGCCGTCACTGCTGCCGCTGCTGACCAGCGACTCCCCCATGAACAGCGAGAGGTGCGCGTGGGTGGCGTGGGAGTTCACGTGCCCGCTGTATTCCACCACCACTTGCCTCGTATTACTCTTGCATGGTGATGGGGATGATGATGTTGTTGTTGTTGGTGGTGGTGGGGGGGGTGGTGATGTTGTTGCTGTTGATGATGATGACGAGGCGGAGGCGGGGAATCGCAGGTCCCACATGGCCAAGTGGTTGTTCGTGGAGCTGACTATGAAATTCCACGGAGATAGGGTCAGAACTTGCATGGCACAAACTTGGCCCGGAGTTTGGCACATCAATCCTTGGAATCCTCGAGGGTCCCGGGTATCTGCAAGTGAGACAGTGCCATTCCTGCAACCGGCAAGCAGGGCGGATACTGTATTGGCAGTAGAAAGCTGGACCACTTCACTTGAGGTGCCTTTCAGAGACCGGAGTGCTTTGTTCCTAAAAGACAATGGGTGAACGAGTGAGTCACCTACATCAAATTAATTTTTATACTCACGTGGTGATGTCATAGAGGAGAAGTCCTCGCCCAGAAGTGAGAGCACCAGAGTTGTCTAACCATTCACAGTCCCATAGAGTACCCTGCTGAAGTTTCATCTCTAAGAGTGATTTACATCCTTCACTTGTGACTTGCATTAAATTTGCTTGTCCTATGGAAAACCGTTAAATATACAAACAGTCAAGGCAGGAATGGCACTTTGTTATACCAGGATGCGTCCCTCCAAGGAATCCTGCAAGAAATATACCCTCACCGGAACGAGGGGTCCATTTCAGTGTCCACACCGGTCCCAATGCTCCGACGGACGTGTTTGACACATGAGATGGGAAACAGGCATTCTCCAGAAGGTTTGGGATCCCGCCACTTGTAATACGCGGAGTAAGAGACGCAATATGGCCTGAACTTGTGCCAATAATGAGCCTGGAAGATGGGGCGTCGCAGTTCAGTTGTTTAGAAGACTGGGCAATGCAAGTTATAGTTCCGCCTGTAGTGTGAAGAATGTCTTGGCCGTATCCAACTGTGAATGAGACATAGCGTGAACTATCCCGGTAGGTTTTCGTGGTGGTTGTTTGACATGTCTCAGTGCAAGCTGAATTGTTGTGGAAGCGAGATTCCAGTAGGGCACTGCGGAGATGTGATTGCAATGCAGCCGGTGATGTAGAACGAACTCCCATTTGTTGAGTGCATAGAAGCTTGATAAGAGAGTTGCGTGGTTTATGTGGTGGTGCAGGCTTGGGTACTTCAATTTTCGGAGCTGGGTGGTCCTTATCAATCTGGCAATTAACGGTTATCCAAAAACAACGAAGAAGCCATTATTAGATACACAACGAATGTAGTAACGAAAAACTGGCAAGTGTGCACCCACTTTGAAGTACCGGTTCTTCACAGGATCGTAGAAATAACCCTTCATCCCCGGGCCCCCCGAGTTCGCCGCAGTCACAGTAGCCGCAGCCGTAGTCGGCGAACGAGCGGCGCTGGGACTGGCCCTGCCCCGGCCCCTCCCGGTGGGGCGAGAGCCCGGGCACCGCGGGACGCACCTCACCCCACGCCGCCCCTCCTCTCCCTCTGTTGCGGCTCTAGAACCGCGGCGTCCCCGCGACGGGCTCCGGTCCGCTTCCCTTTGGAGTGGACTCGCACTTGGCGCCTGCGGGTCCCCCTTGCCGCTTTGTTCCCGGCCTCGTCGGCCACGCCCCGGTTTCGCGGTCGCTCTGCGCAGCATGATCTGCTGGGGATATTAAATATCAACAACTGGGAAATGGTCAAGGCAGTGATCCAAATTGTGCTCACCAAGAACACGAGGGAGGACCCCCTCAAGCTTGTGGAGGCCATCCGCCTCCGAGCCGAGTCCCTCTTCGGGTCCACCACGGGATCCTCCCACTCCCTCTCCGTCTCCCACATCGTCTCCTCCCTCTCCGCCCTCCCCTCCCCAGCTTCCTCCTCCTCGTCCTCCTCCTCTTCTGCATACTCAGTCACCGCCCCCACCCCCATGTCCTCCTCCACAGCCCCCGCGACCCCCTCCTCCTCCTCGTCCTCGGCCTCTTCCTCCTCCGCTGCCTCCAAGGGCGGCCTCGGCTCGCAGTCCCTGCCGCTGCCCGGCTCCGCGGTCACGGTGCCGTGGGAGGTGCAGTGCGAGGTGGCCCACGTGACCACGGTGTGCGCGACGGTCAACCCCATGTACATCGTGAGGTTCCCGGGGCCGCGGGGCAGCGGCGCCTCGTCCCTCCTCGGGTGCACGCAGACCCACACGCAGTCGCTGTGGACCGCCGAGCGCGACTCGCCCTACTCCATGTCCTCGTTCTACGTCCTGGGCAACTGCGTGGCCGAGCTGGGGCGCGAGGGCGAGACCATCCTGGCCGCGGAGTCCAAAATGTACGCGAGGCTGAGGCTGGCCACCATATCTGGGTGGAAAGTGCTCCGTGGAGGAGGGGGAGGCTATGGGGGGAAGAGCAGTGGGTTTGATGTATCTTGCTCTGTGGGGCTGCTTTCGTCGGCGGGTGCGGCCAATTCTGGCCCAACGCTGTTCTTGTCCCACAGTACGCAGCAGGCTTCGCAGGGGCAGTCGCAGGTTCAGGCTGGCCAGAAAGTGATTGTGGTGGAATTTGACTACCCCCCGCTGGAATCGGAACTGAAGACCCAGGACGGACTGAACGACCAGAAGCTGGTGGAAGAGTTCTGGAATCTAATGACCGGCCAGCAGCAAGCCAGGCCCCTCGAGGCCCAGCTTCAAATCATAGCAAGCCAGCACCAAAGCGTCATGCAGCAAATCCAACAGAAACAAGTCGCCTTGCAGACGTCACACCAGAACCAAGCGCCGCAGAGCGAGCTTCAGCAGATTTCGCAGGCAATCTCGCAGCTCAAAAGCAGCGCCATGTCTCTCGACGCCGAAAATCTGAGGATACGGCAGAGAATCCAAGACTTCCACAACGCCCTGCCGCTCAAAATCGTGGACCCCTCTGCTGCGTCTGCCTCAGCCGACTCGAATTCTGCAGCACCGCCCCCAGTGGGCAAATTCGAGGCCGTTGTTACCACTGTGGTGCCCAACTATCAGTCCTACGGGCTCCCGAGCGACTACACCCTCAAGCACGCCGCAGTCCAGTACGCCAAGCTCATCATGGACACCAATTCCTAAGGGCTGGTCACTACCGTGTTTCTTGTAGATTTGAGAGATTCCACATCAGAAAATTTAAAAATGAAAACGACAAAAGGGCAGGGATGGAGCTGGGCTTAGTCATTGTGTGCATTTGGGTCTCTCGAAATGGCCAACAGTAGCCCGTTTGTGACGTTGACGGAACCTCTCGTTGTTGACTTGGAATCGCCGTCCCTGCCGCCGTCCCATAATGACGCCGGTGGCGGCGGCGGCGAGTCATCCACTGGCAATCTGCAACGCTGTTGTGCTAGTCATAACCAACATCAACGTTGTAACCACGAATGGGCGTGGAAATTGTTGCCTTGGTGTGACTTGGTTGTTGGGGTTGCATTTGTCGGCGTTATGGGAATTGGATTGGCGTGGCTTTGTGGGTCTACTGTGAAAGGAGGGGGCTGTGATCGCCTTTGGCAAGTGGGTACTAGAAGATTGATGTTTTGATTTTTTGTTTTAAGTCAGTCAGTGTTTCATGCATTGTATTAGTTTTTATAATAAAAATAAAAAAAACCCAACAATCTAATCGCGTTCTGGGTGAAGGCCATACATTGGAGGGAAGCTTTTTGCTGTTTGTTGAGCCTGGCTGTGGTGGGGACTATTTCGGTATGCATGGTATTTATGGAATTGAGTAAGTTTTCTTACTTGTACAAGGTTACGTGGGGCTTCTTGCTGAAGTTCTGTGCAAAACCAGTAGTGTATTTCACTTTGGCTAGCTACATTGTACCACCTCTGTCGCTCCGCGTTTCACTCTGATTTCTCCACAGATGATCCTTACACTTTACGCACTTGGAGCACTTCTCTTCCTTGCAAAGATTATTACAGCCTCTTCTGCAAGGCAAATGTGTGTGGCAGCGGGCTGTATACTCTCAGCAGTAATCGTAGTGGCACTTTTCTTTGCTCTTGAAGGGATAAGGCTTCAACTACGCCATTTTATGAGAAAGATCGACACCACATGTGCACTTATTGAAGTTGCCTCTGGGGCACTCTACAACTGGAGTTCTATGATGAAAATCTTCTTCTCGGGACTTGTTGTAGGGCTTGTCTGCTGGAGTATAATAATTGTATGGTTGATAGCGGCTACTGGAGCGGGGCTGATAGGCGGGCGATTTATTTACTTATCTGCATTTTTATTACTGTGGTGTATCATGCTACTCTATGCACTGTTTAAATTCCGAGTGTCAGTGGAAGTTGCAAATTGGTTTGTGGTTCAGTTCCTTCTACTAATTTTTACGTATCAAAGGTACATATCTGGTGGGTTTCTACATCCTTCCTCAAAAATGATGTGCATCACACTTCGAAGCCCAATTGTGGTACTGCAGTTAATTGGAACACTATCTCTATGCAGCTTTATGTCACTATTGGCAAATATTCTATGGCTATGGGTCCGGCACTGTAGCACAATACTCCGAATTTTATTTCGGGCTTCTCCATGGCCGTGTCATCGTATAGTGTGCTGGATGACATCAATTATAGGTGGTGGAGTAGAACATATGGGAAGGACATGCACTATGTCATACAGTCAAGTTGCATTCCATTGGGTGAGAGATGAGAAACATTGCGAGAGGAATTGGACCTACTATTTTGGACTATGTCTCAGGGATGCCCATCGAGCACTAGCTAATCATCATGCCACTGTTGTTGTGGAGCAAACTGTCACAACAATGGTCTCAAATATGTACAGAGTTGTTTGCGTGACTCTTACCTTGACCTTTGTGATCATTGTTTCCATATCACTGTATGACCGCTGTCCCTTCATTCCCTTACTTACAACAAAAATGAAAATGCATCAAGATTTGGATCAATAACCATAGCCGCACTTCTCACCAGTTGTATTTCGTCATGCATTGTGACCACTCTAGTTGCTAGTGAATACCCACTCCGTTATCACAATATTTATAAAATACCTAATATGAATGAAGAGTATACAATTTTCTCTAATATGGGTCGCAGGCGTCCTTGAGACAAGTTGCACCTCCGTGATGACGTGTTACACAACCGAAAACGAGTGCACTTTGCCGACAAAAGCAGCATGGAGTGATGTGTGCAAGTTTGTTCTTGATGTCCACGCCTCCGCGATATCATCAGCCGTTTGTGTCTGTGGAAGCTCAGTTGGAGTAAAGTGTTGATGGTTCAGACACCCAAAAAAAGCCCAATAAAGATTACACAACCGATTCCGTTTCCGGAAAAACGCCAACAACAAGTTGTTTTAGAGGAATCCCAAAAAGTTGCTCCAGGCACCACGCCGGGTTTGGATAAAAACGGTTTAAGTTTTGTCCTTCCTCACGGCAACATGGCCATGAAAAGCAGTAGTACAAGTACACTGCAGCGAAAATAACAATTTTACACGTATTTGCTCCAGGGAACGCAATTTTTAAGCGGCACAACGCAGCATTTGGCAAATAATAAATTAAAAAACTAGTTTGCAACAAGCAGCAAACAGCAACTAACCACAACAACCATACCCCAACAACAACCGAAACCTTAAGAAAACAAATGGAAGTAACCATAGTTGGTTCGCTACCATCCACACCAGTATTGGTTGCCAGGAAGCCTCCAACCATACAAGTACCATACTTCATGCTGTCAGAGGCCTGTGGTAGTTGCTGCTGTTGCTCGCCTACAACGCACGCCAGAAACCATACTGAATACGACTGCGACGACGGCGGGGATGCTGTGATGCACCACAACAACAACCTGGGGCACCACAACCACCTACAACACCAACATCACCATCATCAGCACAGATCACACAGTGGAGAGAACAAAAGCAACAGAAAATCACAGCCATCAAATTTGTCTGCCTCTGCTGCTTCTGTTGTCATCGTGGAGTGAGGCCAACGTGGTCTCTGATGTGCTACTACTGATGTTTATTTATTCTATACAGTACTTTGTACAGTATTCTGGAACAGCGCCCCGTCGTTTGTTGTATCAACCAATTTGCCTGTTGGGGGAAGTAGAAAAAAATAGAACTTTTTCCCTCCACTTCCTTTTTGCGATCTCTTCGAAAAATAAATCAAGTCCTTTTTTTTCCCCCTTCGTTGTAATGGCCGACACCGCACCACAGGTATCATCGTTGTTTTTTTTTTTTTACTCTTAGTATCACAATTCACGTCTGCGCCACCATTGTCTCGTGCACCTCCACTCTTAATGTATAATACAAAAATAAACGAAACGACACGCAACAGAGCGAAGCGCCCAAGACCACGACCGCGAGTGAAAATGTTGAAGCTAAACCCGTAGAGCCCAACGCCAAGAAGTCCAAAGTCGACACCAAAGACGCAGCAGCCCCCCTCCCCAAGCCAGTCGACGTCCCACCGCCAACAACAGCGGCAGCAGAGTCGAAGCCCGCCAAGAAGGAGGAGCCATCCGCGGCAGCATCACCAAAGGAGGGCACGCCCGAGTCCCCAGCAGCCCCCAAGGGCCGCACCCGAAGATCGTCCAGCAAAGTAGGCAGCGAGACCGCGAGCGCCAGCGCCAGCGCCTCCGCCTCGAGCGGGAGCCCCAGCACGAGGACCAGGTCCAGCACCAGGAAGAGGGCCTCGGGCGCCACGGAATCTGGCGGGGAGGACAAGGACAAGGAGGAGGAGCAGGAGGACGAGGACGACGATGAGGACGACGAGGACGAGGACGACGACGAGGAGGAGGAAGACGACGAGGACGACGAGGACTTTAGCGACCACGGCGACGGCCGCGGCGCCAGGAGGAAGAGGGGCTCCAAGTCCAAGTCGTCGTCGTCGTCAAAGAGCAGGGGAAAGGGCAAGGCCAAGGCCAAGGGCAAGAAGAAGTCGTCGTCGTCGTCAAAGGGGAAATCATCATCATCATCATCGAAGAAGAAGGGATCCAAGAAGTCATCAGAATGCCCAAGGACGAGGAGCTCCAGGTCAAAGAAGTCAAGCGCCGATGCCAAGCCGGATTCCGCAGCCGAGGAGGCAGCAGAAAAGCCAGCAGATAGCGGCGCCCCAACTACAACAGCTACTACTTCCACTTCCAGCAGTTCCGCTGCTGCTCCAGATGAAGAAACCTCTCCATCCTCTGCTGTTTCTGTTGCTGCCGAGGCTGCCGCTGGTCACCCAGACCACCCTCCTGGCCGTGCGTGGGTGGACCCTTCACGAGCTGCTGATTCTGATAAGTACTGGGAAAGTGGTGATGTGGCTTCACCAAGTGACAGAGAAAACACCGACTTTGGATTCCCTGCTAAAAAGCCGTAAACTCTTTGCCACTTATTGAACTGCTCCTAATTTTTGCTTTTGTGCAGAGGGCAACTAAAAATCGTTTCTTGGAACGTTGCTGGCTACAGCGCTGTCTGCAAGGTGTGCAATGTTATGCTTCTTGTTGGATCTAAAAAGTTTGTTCAGAAAGGATTTGCAGATTACATTACCAAAGAAGATCCCGACATCATTTGCCTTCAGGAGACAAAGATTGCAGAGAAACCAGGGAAAGCAATAGCAATCCCTTCTTTACCCCATAAATTTTTCTGCACCTGTGAGGACAAAGCTGGGTACTCTGGAACTGCGTATGCTTTAATTGTGTAATGGCCTCGTTTTTACATCTCCAAGCATCTTCTCAAAGGTAGCACCAGTGAAGGTTACATGTGGAATGGGAATTCCCGATCATGACAGCCAAGGCAGGCTCATCACAGCAGAATTCAACAACTTTTTCATGGTCTGTACTTACGTTCCCAATGCATCACGTGGGTTAGTCAAGTATGTGAAAGTGCTTATTTCTTGAAGTAACAAAAAACAGTCTCGAGTCCCGTATGCAGTGGGATATAGACTTTCTTGCATACCTTAAAAAGTTAGAGGCAACTAAACCTGTAGTGTGGTGTGGTGATCTCAATGTATGGCTTTTTTCCCTTTTTTTTTCCCACAGAATTCCCATACATTGCAGGTGGCACATCTGTGGATCGACATTGCAAACCCAAAAAGCAACGTGAGCAAATTTCCAGCCAAGTAACGAGGAAATTAATTCATCACAGAGCAACAAATCTGCTGGCTTTACCTACCCAGAACGTGACAGTTTCACGAAGATTCTCGATGCGGGATTTGTTGATTCTTATCGACACTTCTTCCCAAAGAAAAGAAAAGTACCAAACTACCACCCATTCTGTATTTTACTAAATCAACGAAGTTCTACACGTTTTGGACGTATACCTCAAAATCCAGAGAGAAGGATGTTGGTTGGTGTGTACTTCCAACAACGAACTTATTTTTTTCTAACTGTGGATAAAGGAGGCTTGATTACTTCATTGTAAGCAAGGGCTTCATGCCAAATGTGGAGATTGTTTGGCGCCGAGCCGCGGTTCTTGGTTCAGAGTATTGCTCCTTTTTCCCTTCTTCCTCTGTTCCTTATTATTTATTCTAGTCACTGCCCCTTATGCCTTTTGCTCAACAGTTCTTAACACGAATTTACAATGTTGTGGGTTATTACCCTTGTGTGAAAAAAAAACTACTTTTTTTTCTTCTACCTACGAAGGTTTTCCTTTTTCACTATGGCACAGAAGTTTGAGCCCATAAGGGACCATATTTGGTCATCAGACCGCGGTGCCTCTTCAATCCTGTACTCAAATGGTGCCCTCCCAAACAGAATTTCGCGGTCTATTGTATTGTTGTTTTGTGATTGGTGTGTGATTGTGTTTTGGAGGTTGTTCATACCATGCTCCTCTTTTATATTGAAAAGGGCAGTGGATGTGCCCATTCCAATGAATTCACCAAAGGGGTTCAGTTCCACAATCATCACTTTGTCATGTTCGAGGTCAACCGCAAAATCTATTACATAACTGTGCGAGTGAATAATGGGTCTAATGGAGAAAGGACGTACCATTTATCAGCTACTGGAACAACATTCTTGACAGTCTCAAAGAAGTTTCGCACCATGTTGAGAACCCGAAGCTTATTTTCAGCTAGAATTGGCCAGTAGCAGTAATGGTAGTATTGACTCAGAGCGGTCAGACTTGAACGGAAATTAGAAAAGCACCAATTTGGTAGCAAGGACAACCTATTGTTCATAACGAAGCCTCGAATTTCAAGTCCGATGGGAATAGGAACCCAATCCCGTAATACGAAATTTTGCTTCCATTTTTCAGGATGCTCCAAGGCAGTGACAAGGTCGTTGTATATTCTCTCACTTTCAAGCATCATCCGGACACAAACTGAAGCATCACTTACTTTAAGTGCTTCAATGTGAGCAGTCATAAGACCCTTGAGTATGTGCTAATGAGAAAACCAAAGATCCTTCACGGGATCGTACCTGAAGGATAGTGTTCATTGAAATTGAACTGGAAGTCCTATGGGGTGCAAGAAATTCCCGCAGCAGTTCCTCTGTCCTAGAGGAAGCTGTAGCAGCATCCTTTGCACATCTTTTGTTGTGTTAAAAGTCAAATTGGAACCTGAGAAACAATATATCTTTGGAAGTAAGCTTACCTAGAAGAAAGCTTTATGAAGGCACTCCTTGCAGGCAGAGAGTTGATTACACCTTGCAGACGTGAAGTCATTTGAGCAATGAGGGCGGAATCGGTAGGCACAGGTTTGTGCTCAAAGTGACGGACCATTGCTTTTCCTTCTTCAATGGAGATTGGGTCGAAAACCGTTGGATAGGTCCATTCTCTCAGTGGCTCATACCTACACAGATGTAAGAGCAGAAGAAAAGGAAAGAAATGGAGAAGAGAACCAGTTTTCAATATCACACTCTGTGACTTTTGCTCGTATTGTTTCGAATTGGACGAGGGATTCGGCCTGGGAGACCAAATCGGCCTTCTTCTCGACAGTGGATGCTTTCTTCAACCTGATTCAGATGTCAATAGTGTCGCTCCCAATACCCGATTCGATTCCGACGTAAGAAAGTTAAAATCATTCAACAGTGAGGGAACTTGACCCGAAATACCCTTGTACAAATACAACCCACGAACCTGTTTCTTTGTGCCGCCAGCGCTGCCTCTATGTTTGCCATTTGACCGAATGTGTTCCGTTGTTTTTAGAGTGGTCAACCTCTGGGGCTAGTAAAACCGCGAACGTGCACTTGTCACTTTCCCCGAATCAAGAAGGGAAATAAAAAAAGACGCACAAACCCCTAAAGCGTCCTCACATCACAGTCACCCTCCCACCCCCACGATCACACGTGAATGCTGCTTCAACAGGGCCAAAACATGGCGTCGTCCCTTTCTTCCTCCGCATTGCCCATCCCTTCCGCAAACGACACGGCCAGCATCACAGGCAACAACAGCGGGAACAGCACATCGTCATTTGGGTCTCCTCCTCCTCCTCTCCCTCCGGCTCCTACGGGCTTCTCGTACTCGTCGTCGCTCCCTTCCAGGCCGTCTTTTGCGGCTCCCCGGCCGCCGGCCCTCTCTTCGCCTCCGTCGTCCCGCTCCCCTCCCCCCACGGCTCCCGCCGCGCCGTCGCCGCCCCTCCCCGCGTATTCCTCGTCGCTCCCGGCCCACTCGGGCTCCAGGACCCCGCCGCTGCCCGCGACGCCGCCCGCTGCGACCACGGGCGACGGCGTCCGCAGCGGCCACGCCCACGGGCACGGGCACGGCCACAGCCACAGCCACAGCACCAGTGGGGCGGTCCACGTTCCCATAACTGCGTTGGAGGGTGTGGGCACCGGCTCAACAGCAGCACAAACACCAACAAGTATCAGAGGCCTCAGTGCAAGTGTCAGTGTCAATGTGGGCGGCGGGGGAAGCGGCAGTGGTGGCGTCTACAACAGCAAGACCCCGATTATGGGAGGCTCCGTGGTGATCAGGGTCGCCTATGCACTTGCAGCACTGAGGCAGAGGGAGAGGGCGGCCACGAGCGCCAGTGGGACGGAGGCCGTTGGATATTCCAACAGCGGCAGTGCGCTTACAAAGACATACGAGGTGGTGCAGGCTGTTGTGTGCCCCACACCCAGTGTTACCACTGTGAGGGAGGTGGCTGGAATGGTACTGCGAAGCGCACAGGCCAAGCACAGCCAGTGGTGTGTGTGTCTGTGTGTGTGCCTATCTGTCTGGTGGTGTGTGAGTGAGTGATAAGGGCCTTTGAGTGGTGATACTTATACATGCAATTATACTAAATGAGGAAAAGGACTTCTTATCGTCCTGAAGATTTTGAATTAGCTCCAGTGGATAGTCCTCAAATGTTTCTTAACCCCAAGATGCTGGTGATAGACTTACCAAAGGTTCCAATTTCGTTGTTTGCATTTTGATCTCCCAACATCCTCCAAGAAAGAGCTCATTATGACACCCACTGGTCACACAATTGAAGACAGCACTTTTGATCCAAAAAAGTACGCTGCATCTCGTCCAACCAAGTCATCATCATCAAAAAAAATGGTTGACTTACTGCTATGGTTTACTTTTTTCACACTTCTTCTAGAAGACTATTCGTTCTATTTTTTTTGAAAAAGACATCAAATCTGGGTCGAGTACTGTACATTACCCCACTGCTACAAAATGGTTTGACCTTATTGTAGGCAGTGAATCAACAAAACCTGGTTTTTCTTGTTGATATCCCTCGCCTTTTTATGTATTCTATGACTTCTCTGATACACTGGCTGAACTCTGGTATGCCTTGCAGACCTTAACTGTCATACCTAAGTTATGTTCCAGCTGATGCACCAGTGACACTGGCATCCATACTTATATTCAATGAGAGGTACAATAGAGAAGTGACAGAGCTTAGAGAGGCACTTGAAAAACGTACATTTTCTTTTCCTCATCCTGACAAGCTAAGCCTAACAAGAGGGATCTGGATCTGTCACTGCTTTTAGTGATGTAAAGGCAGTTGGCTCCATGTTGATGTGGTACCTATCAACAAAAATGTCTTGCTGGATATCTGAGAAATCATGGATTGAACTAGCCAATTTGATCCAATCTGGTATGGTAATTGTATTCAACACCTATAAATAACAAATTCAGATAATCTTCATCTACTTGCTGACACTCTCCAGCGCAAGCTTCCCCTTGTGGAGCGTACACATGTTAAAATGGTAGCATTACTGTTGAATGCTTCCCTTTCCAAAGTAAATAAATGATGCCTTCCCAAGAAATTGTACTCAAGTCATTACAAGGACCCAGACAGTATCACTATCATATGTGAAGTATTTGCCCCTTTCATTGTGCAGCACATTTCTAGAGATGAGTTCCCACTCTTAGGTGCACTATTATCCAATACACTGAAGTGTCTAATGGTAAAAATATTCCTATTGTATCTATTTTTTTAAACGAAAATAAAATGAAAGCTGCCAGTGAAAGATCCTGACCACCTCCTCCCAAATGAACAAATACTCCTATCAGTTAGTAATGTCATTTGTACAAATCCCGCAAAAGAAGATGAAGGACGCTGCTGTGAAGCGTGGTGCACAAATTACCGTTTGTGCTTCAAATATCTGGTGGACAGTATGACATACACAACTCTGGAAAAGCAGGTGATCAACTGTGGGTCAATGTTCGAACTCACTTAAAACACAGTTAGAGGTTTCACTCTCAAGTATATTTAATGTTGCTGTCTCAACTGCACACACCACTGGTTATTTTCCTGAAATAAAAATCATATGTAAAGACTTCCGCACTATATTTGTTCGCTTCCCACAACGCTTCACTGAGCACTCTGAGTACTCTCACTTTTTGGAAATTGTTAATAGGTAGAAAGAATTCATCTCCAATATTTCTAAACGAAAAAGAGGGGGACAAAAAGTGGAACCCCCAGTTGGCAGTACACGCGAAGAACAAATTGAAGAAGGAAGCTCTTATGTGATACTGAAACAACTTCAAAGTAGCGGGGTAACATCTTGGAGGGTAAATTTGTCCCTTGTGTGGCTTTCTTAACTTCTGTGAAGTTAACCCAAGTTAACTTGCGATACACGATATGCTCCACTTATCCTTCCATGCTGATTACTCCAACAGTAATGACTGATGAATGGATAGAAAGAAATGCCTCTCGTTGGTTACATTCCAGGTATCCATGTAATTTTTCCCTTAAGGAGAATAGGGTGTAAAAGAACCCAGGTTCCCTGTACCTGTTTTTTTCTGTGCTGAATCCAAAGCTTTTCTTCTTACTTCATTCAGCAGTTCATTTTCTGATGCAAAAGAATCTGTATGTAATCCTTCCTAGGATACCCACTTACCTCCCTTCTCAGGTTACAGAGTTTCTTCAGAAGGCTGGCATTTCTAAAGTTGTATTTGCAAAAACTGGCAGCCATGGTAACACCCAAACTGAGGTGGACTGCTCCATTCAGCCCTGTACTGGGACCCTTCAATCACAAAATTGCTGTTATCTCGAGGCTCCTACTGCTGCAGAAGTGCGGGAGGGATACTTGGAACTTCGTGACCTAGTAAAATTTTTTACCTGCTACTGTTCAACTGACTTGATTCGAGGAAACAGATGCGATTATGTATCAGAAAGAATCGATTCAGTTAGTATCCCTCTTCCTTTCTTGCGTTCCCATTTCCTACAGGATGTGGGTTGTTCAACTCAAACAATTGGCCAAAGCGGTCTCCACTGTAACAACAATGATTTTGGGGGGAAGTTCGGTCATCATAGAAAACAGTAGTCCAGTAAGTAGACATTGTGATGTTGACTGTTGCATCCTGAGTGCCGTTCAAGTAGTACTCAGTTCTGACTTCAGAACACTTTCTGGGTCTGTACAGACAACAACAATTTTAAAGTAATGCTCAAACAGTTTTGGTCAATTAATAGACAGACAGTGGGGAAGCTTCGGCTTTCCTTTCAGTGATTCATCTTTATTCATGATTTTCCTGCAGGTTTTCCCATACTCTATACTCTTTTCCTATGACTCAATTTTGTAGTTCATCTTCCTCATATGGAATATT
This sequence comes from Pelomyxa schiedti, assembly GCA_020536535.1. Taxonomy (NCBI): domain Eukaryota; phylum Evosea; order Pelobiontida; family Pelomyxidae; genus Pelomyxa; species Pelomyxa schiedti. The sequence continues at coordinate 24,040 of JAHLWZ010000954.1, read as the reverse complement.
TTCCAAGTATTCCACAGCACTGTATTTCATCCTTCTCAAAATGAAACCAGGAGTATCCACAGTACTTTGAGTTTAATGAGGACTTTCTTCTTACTGTGATAGACGCTTTCAACTCACAACGTTTTGGCACTTTCTCCCATACCAATGAGGTTTACTTGTTAAACTTATGCTTTTGTATTCATGTCTTACTTGGAAATTCTCAGAGTGAACTCTGGCGTGCCAACAGAGACAAGCAATCATTTTGGGATTATCTGCTCTCATTAACAAATTTGGAGCAATACAAAAATACCTTGTACATGGGAGAAACTCAGGACAATATTCTGCGAATCACGGTGTCATTTTCTGAGTGTTCCCTTTGGAATTTCCTCTTGTTTAGGTGGAATTCTGCCATCCAAAAAGGTACCAAGTAGAGATCGTGTTCAGAAACTTATATGGAGTAGAGTTTGTTTCCTCAATCCGCCATATCAAAAGGCAAATAAAGCAACTGGATCCTCCACTCTCATCCTTCAATTGCCCCAGCATTGAATTGAAGAATCGTAATATGTTCTTCCTTCCAAATACTGTTCATGGAGAATTTGTGTTTCCTCTCACTGAGAATTTGAATGTGCTTGATTTAAGTGGAAATAACTTGAACACATTTCCTCTTGCTATTCTGTACCTACCCAATCTGAGAAAGCTTAATTTGAGGTACTTTGTAACCTACAGTGCCCTATTTTTGATCACTGTTTAGTTCAAATAACATTAACCACATTTCTGATGAAGTGTTTCGGCTTATGGAAAGTCATCAAAAATTCCTGATTGACTTTTCTATTTCGTCCAACCCTCTTGTTTGTCTTCCTTCTACACTCTCTCTTGTCGAATTAAAGGTTTTGTAGACGTGTTCTTCCTAAAATTTATGTAATAAATAGATTCTAGACGTTTCAGTAGGCAAGCTTGCATCATTTCCAGCTTCTTTGGGGAACTGTAGACATCTATGCCGAGTGTGGCACATCTCTTGATAAAAAACAAGCAATTTTAATACCTTCTTTCAGTTGAATATCAGTAGGCAACATATTAGTGGCCTCTCGAAGACATTGCCAGCATTTGCTCCAGTAATTCAGGATCTGAATGCATCTTCCATTGGATTAGCATTCTATCCATCCTCTTGGACTGATTTTGCCGTCTTGCAATCGTTTGTCGATTCCTTATTTGAAACACTTCTTAAGTGGTTTTTTCAGATTAAATATTTCCTTGAATTTTCTTGATGAATTACCCAATGACTTCACATCGCTCGTCTACTTGAAATCATTGAATATTTCCGGCAATGCCTTTGCCACTTTTCCCAATGTATACATCATTCTTACTAATATCTTTGACACAAACCAGGTGATTCTCAAAATGTCTACTGTAATGAATCTGGACATAAGTGCCAATGACATACAGGAGCTCCCTGTGGGTATAAATTGCCTGTGTGAGCTGCGCATATTACGAGCGCATAGTAACAAAATAAGTTATGTCCCGGCATCCATTGGTCAATTGGTATTCCTACCCACTTCTACTAGTATCTAAAAAAAAAAAAAGGTGAATTTGAAAATTCTGGAACTGCAGGACAACCTTTTTGAAGAGATACCTCCTACAATCGGATACCTCAGCAAATTGGAGTGCCTCAAGCTTGTGGGAAACGGGAAAAGTAATTTGATATGGCCCCCAAAGGACTTTGCTGTAATGCCAGTGGGGCCACTGTTATCTTTTCTACACAGCAATGGCTCTGAAAAAGTCAATATAATTCAAAAAAGAGTCCTTGTGGTGTGTCTTATCATCACGCGTCCAACAATAATTTCCTTTAGCTTGGCAGTTCTTCCGTAGGCAAAACGGCAATGCTCAACTGTATTAGAGACAAAATAGCTCTGACACACAAACAACGGAAATATGCTCTTGCTACTTATGGTAACAAAGGCAACCATTTTACCATACACTCACTTTGATAAGAGGAATGGAGAATTCCGATTAATTTTTCTGAAAGACAAGAAAATGGCCACCGACATCACTCGGGAATACTGCATGTATGGGAATTTTCAGGATCTGGTTTGTGACTTGGCATCTGCCTCCCTAACACTGATACTTGAAGCTGGCTTCTATACATCACGACCTTTCCTTTCAAATAATGTTGTCGTCATTTTTGTGTGTGATATTTCACAGCCAGTGAATGTGTCTCAAGTTGAAGAATGGCTTTCTCTCATTTACAAGCACGGGCCTATTGTGCCAATTTTGTTCGTTGCTACTCATAGAGAAAAGTTCCTACCACTAACTCGAACCTTCGCTGATGTTTTCTCTTTCATCACAGGCTTTCCCCATCTGAACTAGCTTCATTGAAGGGAAATTTGTTTCTACGACTTCAACAACAGTTCCCCAATATTTGTGGCTCAGTTGCCATAAGTCCTCCAACAATGAAGGGTTTTTCAAAGTATAACTCTCAATCTGTACCACCTCCAATTCAAACCCAGGTTACGTGCCTATATTCAACTCCTGATTACCAAGCTAGCTGACCAAAGACGAATGACCTTCTCTGTTCCTCGGGTCTTTGTAACACTAGACAAATATGTTGACAGACATAGATCAGTTTTTAAACCGCCTGTGCTGTCTTGGTTAGATTTTTCTGCACTAGCATCCGTTTGTGCAATCACGTAGAGAACCCAGCCCTTTCCTCCTAATCTCTTGAACGTTTTAACATTCTTCCAGGGATGACACAGCTCAAAGACAAGCAGTAGAGTATCTTTGTGAAGCGGGAACAGTTCACTTTACTGCTGGTGATAATACCTTTTTTGATTTCATTGTTATTGACAATCAGGTCTTTTTATTATTTTCATTTTTTTCCTTAACATGTGGCAGTGGCTTGTTCAGCTCATATCGTTATCCACGCCATTGCCATCGATTTTTGGTTCTGCTCTCCTCACTACTGAGAACATCACCTCCTTCTGGGACAAAGACCCCACATATCCAAAAAAGCTCTACCCCATTTTCTGCCAACTTCTCATAAAGCATCAACTCATCCTAAAAATTGTGGTACCTTTCTTTTTAGGCGATACAACTACTTTTTTAACAATTGTTCTAGAATTGTACCCTTTCTGAACCTATATTTCTTGTCCCTTCGTTACTCCCATCCTCACCTCCCACGCAAATGTATTAACTCCTGACTTTAAATTTAGCTCACCCCCCCAAAAGATCAAGCCTCTGGCCTTCCCTAGGCCCTGGATCACAACTTACTCAAACTGGGAGACGTTTTGTTTTCAATCCTCATGTACCACACAATATTATGAACCTATTTCTGGTAAGCAACAACCCAAACTCTCAGAGATTTACTTTCACCAAGGCTCGTGTTGCCTCCGATTCACACACTACTGTGCTTTATATGTGGAAAGAATCTGCTTTTCTGAAAAAGGATTTGGAAACAATCCTGGTTCATTTGTTGGCAGATGTGTCAACTGTAGCGGTTGATGTAAGAGCTCCTATGCCAGATGTACTATCACGTTTTGTATATGATTGCTTGACGTCTTTGTTTGCAGATTTGGGTGTGGTAAGTTAGAACTCTTTTTTTGTTAACGAATGCTCACTCTTGGTATTTCCAGAAACCTCAAGTCTTCATTCCGTGCTATCATTGTCAAACAAGTCATCCTAATTCCCCACCATATCTTTTCCCAGTCAGCGACTGTGAAAATGCTGCACTGAAAGTATGGTCTCATTTCTTCCTTCTCCTTGACACTTATAACACAGGGAGATCCCTTTCTTTACTGCTCTGGGATCCACCCTATTGCCACAAGTGTTGTGGTACCCGAATTTTCAATGAGTACATGTAATGCAGACAAACTCTCATTTTCAGATTTGAAGCTTGGTGCAGTTATTGGTGAAGGTACGTTACCCAAAGGGAGAAGTAAGCCAATCACTGTATACCAGGAAGTGCTGCTGTTGTTTACAAAGCTACATGGACAGTAACCAACAAGATTGTAGCGGTCAAACAACTGAAGTCAAAGAGGGATTCCCCACACAGTGACTCGAAGTTTGCCGAATTTCAAAGAGAAGTTTGGGTTATGAGGTAAACACATAAATAAAACCTTATAACCACCATTAGTGGTCTTAAACACCCCTGCATCGTTGAACTTATTGGCTTATGCCTGAGTCCGCTTTGTATTGTAACAGAATTTGTTCCCCATGGAGATCTGTACAACTACATACACAACCAGTATAATGGTGGAGAAAGCAACCCACTCCCGTTCCCACTAGTGCTTAAGATAGCCATGGATATCGCCTGTGCTATGCGCTTCTTACATGACTCAACGCCTCCTCAAATCCACAGAGATTTAAAAAGCCCAAACATACTCCTTGCTGGGCTATCTCACCTGGATTCTGTTGTAGCAAAGGTCATTCATAACTTAACTCGAGTCATTCACTCACCCTTCATCAACAGGTCGCAGATTTTGGTATTGGCACATACAATAACTTCCTGATCTTACTTTCTTCAGGTCTTACAGGTCTTCAAAATACAGTAGCAAGTGAGGTTGTTGACAATCCTGGTATTGCCCGAAGTAAGACATCGACTCGTTCTCACTTTTGCCTTTATAAGTCTGGCTTGCTCCTGAAGTTATGAGGAAAGGACCCTTCACCACTAAATCTGATGTTTATTCATATGGAGTAGGACACCCACTCCGTTAATCCTTCAGTGATTCCCGTTGCAGGTAATTTTATATGAAATGATTGCGCGGGAGAAATACTTTGGGAAGTTGTCCTTCAACATCATTATCGAAGAAAAAGTAAACAACCCTTTTCCTTCTTCACAAATCAAGTGTAGGGTAGGTACTCAGTGGAATCCGCCCAGTCCTTCCAACTGGAAGATTTTCCGAACCGGAGCATCTCCAGCTGTATCAACTTGTCGAGAGATGCTGGCATGCTTCAGAAAGCTTGCGCCCAACTTTTTCACAAATACTTCAAGAGTTATCCCCTCTGGCAGGCATTCTTGGCTGCCAAAACCCCTCGCCTTGTAGGCCTCGGGCAAATACGTCGACCTCCACGTCGGCCCCCATGCATGTATGTTGTGCCTTGGTGATTTCCCGAGACTAATGGGCAATAAAGAACCCTGTCCAGTCCCTTATTATTCCGGCTCAAGAGATTAGGGCGTACCGCTTGTCATTGTCACATAGTAGCCCTGCATCAGGAAGTAGTAAACCCCCAAAAAGACCAGTACGTTGTATCCTCAGTATCTTTATTTAACATCTCCCAGGATTATTCGGAAGAAAAATCCAGGTACCCCTCTGGTTGGGAAATTTTATTCCTTACTAACTGGTTTGCGTACTTCAAGAAATATGACATTAGATTGTTTACATGGCGTTGATGTTCCCGGAAGTCCACTGCATCTCTTGGTTTGTACTTTTCTCTTTGTAGATTCCTAACTCTTTAGGTAGTGGACAACTCACTCATTGCGGCTATGGAGGATGGTTCGGTATACTTTATGAACTGGGTGAACGTGTGTAGTTAGAGGTTACATTTATTCCCCTCATTGGCGTTCAGGCATCACACCCAGCAATGCCAGTGCACAAAATTGATATTCACACAGCTCCAGTTGTTACACTAAGCAGTGTACATACTGACAACGAAGTTTTGTTATGGTCCAGCACCACTGACGGAACAATGACCATTTTTTCTATGGTATGGTATCCTTTTTGGTACAGAAGCAGTAACAGCTACTAGTCCGGAACTGTCCTTCATACAAGTCGTCATGAAACATTCCTTAGTATCATGTACAATGGTGCGTATGTGTTTGCAGGGTCTAAGAAAGGTTCCATTTACGTTTTTTCCTGGAACAGTGAGGTGAGAGTATTGGATTACTTATAGGCCAGTCACTTCTTTCACAGGCAAAGTCAGCACCTTTGGCGTGCCTGGTTGATATATGTGAGCAATATCCCGTGGCCTCCATGTGCTCTTTTGACTCAATCACCTTGTGTGCAGCTGCTGGGGATTCTCTTTATTGTGTTCACAGTACCGTGAGTATTTTAATCTTTTATTTCATTTCCTGAAGTGCTACATCTGGGCTAGTCGTTGAGTGTAATCAGTTCGAGTAGCACCTTGGCAAGCAAGCAAACAAGCGCTATTACTGGTTTGGTTGCCTGTGACGGTAAGATGTGGTCCGTAGGAAATGACGGAAATCTTTGCTGCTGGCTAATTCCTGTACAAACTCTAGAAAATTTACTTTACTATTCATTTTGTCAAGGATTGTGCTATTATTAAAACTATACCACTGCATGCACCTGGACCCGCTCTTGGTCTATCAGTAGTTGCCCCACTCATGGTGGTCTATACAAAAGATAGCAGCTCCATTACAATGTTTGATTTTAACGTATGTGCACAGTTCCTTACCTGTTCATCCTAATTACCTGCAGGACACAACACACACATTTGTATGCCATTTGAAGCCAACAGAAAAGATCAAGACAATCATTGCTAAAAGTAGCACCAAGAAATTTGCCACGGAAGTCTGCTGCAGCATGTCCATCGACCCAACATCAACAATGCCACCTCTGTTCTTTGGAATGTTGCAATGCCCAGAATTTCTGGAGCAATCAAGCTACGTTGAGAAACCGACCTCCCCACATAAAGGACTTCTGCGGAGTCATTCATCTTTACAGCTTACCAACGGGAGTGTCCCACGGCCAACCAACTTGCTTGGTGTCCGGCAGACGAGCCCCACCATGGCCAGCCCAAAAGAGTCGACTTCAACCCTCGCTCCACTGTCCAGCACTCCACCCTCCCCTTCCCTTCTCAGGCCAAGTGCGCCCCACGCCCCGCCCCTCCCCGACTGCTTCCCTCAACACCTGCCGCCCGGCTTCCAGGAGCCCCCGCCGGCACCGCCCCCGCTCGCCGCAACCTCGTTCCTGCTGCACGCCCTTCCGCAGCACCCCGCGCCGGTCCTCCCCCCATCCCCAGCACCCAACACGTCGCCGGCGTCGCTCTCCACGCGGTCGCCGCGGCTCTCCCTGCCCCCGCCCCCCTCGCCACCCCCGCTCCCGCCCCTCTCGCTCCTCAACGTACAGCTAGAACCGCCCCTCCCGGTCATTCCCGCGCCGCCCCCGCCCACTCCTTCCCCTATAAGCCCCCCGACATCGCCGGCGCCCCGCCCGCCCTCGTCATCACCCTCGCCACCTCAAATCCCTCAGCACTCCAGCAGTAGTGCTAGTACCAGTTGGAATAGTTTTAGTACAAGTACAACAGCAACAAGTAGTAGCAACACATCATCACCACAACAGCAACACCCTATCAGACCACACTCAGTAATAATCACAAACACAAGAGCACTCCCATCCTACAATTACCGGGGTGGGTCTCATGTCATTTTGGGTGGTTCTCGTTTGTAAGAACCACTATGTAATTTAGAAAATGTTGTTACCTAAGCCGTTGTGTTGTTTCTTAAAGTAGAGGGAATGTACAAAAAGTAGTGGTTTTGTTTTTACTACAAGTATACAGCTTTCAGGTTACAGTTTTGCCGTTATATACAATTCTCATTCACTAGGTACAGGCTCTTCACATCTTGTGCTGGTTTCTTCCAGAGGGTCACTGCACTCCAGACTTTCTTCTGATTCCTGCTGTTGAGAAATTCCTTCTTCTTGGACACTGTTGCTATCTTGTTGTTCAGCCGAGCTAGCAAGTGACCCAGTTGTGTGAGAGTTACTGTTTGCTGAATACTGCTGCCGCAGGCTCTGCATCGTAACATGTTTGGAGGCAGTGGTGTTTGTATGTGGAGTTTGGTGGCGGGGTGCACTGAGTCTCTCGAAGTACTTTGTCCTCTCTTCTGGAGTGAGGGCAGAAGGCCGGGGTGAAAACGTGCTTTCATTTTTCATGTGGGCAGTTACTGCATAAAGTAAACAGCAAAAAGGGGTAATGAAGGGAAGGAAAAGTACGTTTTTGACTTCTCAGTAAACTGGATCTTGTTTGTGAGTATGTAAGTGGCCTATTCCTTGCACTTGTCGGCGATGAAGTCAACTTGGCAGTAGCGGCTTGATTTTGGGTTCCACTGCATGAAAGTGAGTGGATTCTCTTTTTTTAGAACACTGAAATACCTCAAATGGTTTGGTAAAATTCCACTATTTAATAGGAGCTGTGTTTCGGGTGCCACAGAACCTCTGAAGGCAAAATTTAGTGGTTAACCTACCTACCCCAGAGGAAGATACTTCATGGTTGTTCCAATGAATGATGCAGCTCCGTCTACATTGCATACATAGTAAAAACCTTCTTTAAGGCCTTCCCCCTTGGAGTACAACAAAATTTTTGGAGCAGTTACTGCAGTTCGATACTCACTCCCTCATAATCATAAGGTTTTTCCTACTAGAAATGGAATGGTACCACAATTAGACCGATTGATAGTGCCGAAGACTTTCGTTAATCCAGTATAAAGACCAATATCACGGCCACTGGAAATGGGTTATTTATCATCCAGAAAAAATGTTAGAAATAGTGACCTGAGACTTTGACGGTTGGAAAATTGGACTGGGGTGCGTTTTGGGGTCACTGGCCTGAAAAAAAGTTCGTGTTAGTGTAATAATGCTTGGGGACGCATGCTTCTTACTGTGATAGGGATCTGAGATTGGATTGTGATGAAACATTCGAACGATAAGTGGCAGGAAGTGAAAGGGAACTGCAGTAGTCCGCAAGTTGGTTTTCTGTTGGAACCCTTTTATGCAGTTATATAAAGAAGAGCCGTGTTGTGTGAGAAAGGTACTCTGAAACAGGTGTCTCAGCATTCCTGGAGATAGATTTCGAGAAATCAAACCTGGCAGTACCCCTCGCACTAGACATATGTTCCAACGATCGCTCTAGCTTTTTGTTTTTGTTTTTGTTGGCTCATCACAATATTGTAGAGTAGAGACAAAGAAAGTAAAGAAGGACCATGTGAATCTACTCACGTTTTCCAGGTGTGCATCTATCGCGGCCGATTTGTTTCTCATGGCCTCGTTTTCAGCCCGTAGGTTCAACAACTGCCCCAACAACCCATAATCCGTCTCAGACGGCACAGAGGTACCACGACGTGGTCCTCCGTCGCCACGACGCAGCGTCCTCTCGTTGTCGTGTCGGTGCTTCCTTACTTCTGTGAATCCGTGCATTTTTTGCGACTCGGTTTCCGTTAAATTTTTTCCTGAAATGAAAGAGAGAAGTACTGGGAAGACTCATAGGCACTAGGTTACACAAAAACCCACTGCAGTCCTGTCGATTGTTGGCGTGTTCAATCTTAATAGGCAACGGAAGCACGGAGCCCATCGACAATTGAAAAACCATCTCAATCAAGCATGAGAGGCACAAAGTTATCACAGCCAACGAAATCCCGCACGGGATTCACAGACCGGCAGAGCTTGGAATGTGATGGTTGTTGATTCACTCAACAAATACCCATTTAACAAAGTAGGAACTTGAAAATTAATTAATAAAAAGGTTATTCGTTTAACTGGTTAGGGACTTGTAGATAAAGGCTTCAAAGGACATTCCCATCATGCGACCAACAGTTTTGGTGTCCACTGTGGAGGAAGTTAGTTTTAGAAAACAGGAGGGGTAGAGACCAATATCTAATACAGCTCCGGCCCGTGAAACGAGGTTATTGTCTAAATAGTCAAGGAAGGCAGTAGCCCTTGGGTCATCTCCCACCTTTGGGTAATTAGTGCTGTGTTTTATGACTAATGTAGGTGGTGATTCGCTTACTTGGATGAAGGATATACTCAGTTCCTCTCTTGTCTGCAATAACTTGGTGCAAGTCACGATTTCACCCTCGACAGCAACATGTGAATCAGGCTCACCATCAGTTACAACCAACACTGTCTCTGGTCTGCGCGCATTTGTGGTGAAATGGTCAGCAAACACACATCGTAATACTCCATCCAGATTTGTGGTTCCATGGGGAGTATACTGAGAAAATAGCCTGTAGATTTCATTTACATCTGTGAACTATTAAAATAAAGCCCGTTTAGTTCGGAGCAACCTTGGATGTTAGAATGCTTGAAGAACTTTGGACCTGATGAAAAGAACCACAGGGTAATGCCAACCGGATCTGCCCGAATGGCGAATGGCGCCATGTATGCTATAGGGTGTAAATTTGTTTTTCTTGGAGAAAAGAAGAAACAAACCAACAGCTTGCTGAGCACTTTTCCACCGAGAAACTCCACCAACTTGAGACAGCATCGACTGGCTCATATCAATCACACTGAAAGGGAAATTACATATTAGGAGTGCTCAGGAGATATACATAGTGTATTTTCGAGCAAGGGAGTTCTTCAAATCTTCGAAGAATTTCAGTCCTCTAGATTGCATTGCTGTTTGTGCGGCCCACTGTTGCCCATAGGCACCATACTGATCCCCATATGGCTGCTGAGGGGGGTATGTTGGTTGTGAGGGGTAAGGATACGGGTAGGGTGGTTGCTGTGGTGGATATGTTGAGGGTGGTTGGGCATATGGTGAAGGAGGCTGTGCTGGATAGGGTGGCTGTGTGTACTGTGAAGTCTGGTTCCATTGTTGTTGCTGTTGCTGTTGCTGCTGCTGCAAGAGTTGTTGTTGTTGCTGCTGCTGTTGTTGTTGCAGGAGTTGCTGCTGTTGCTGCTGTAAGAGTTGTTGTTGCTGCTGCTGTAAGAGTTGTTGTTGAAGGAGCTGTTGTTTTTGCTGTTCCTCCTGTAAGAGTTTTTGTTGTTGTTGTTGTTGTTGTAAAAGCTGTTGCTGCTGAAAGTTTTGAAGGGCTTGCTGATAGTCCACTGTGGGAGTAGTTGGGGGCAGAGATTGCATAGCTTGTAAATAAGATGGTGGTGCTTCTGAAATCATATTAATAAAGTGGACTTACTAAATGTCACCTTACCCTGGCGGGAAACATTCTCAGGGACAACAAAAGATTTCAAGGCATCAGATCCAAGTAATGAGGAATAGGAAGGGGGTGCCTCTACATTGATTTAGAGCAATATAAAATGGGAGAAACAGGCAACCTGGGACGGAAGCGGGGGTTGGTGTGGGTGCAGGTGTAGGAGTAGGAGTAGGAGTAACAGTTGGTGTAGTTGTTGTGGGAGTTGATGTGCCAACGAGTGTGGCGGGCATTACAACTAGTGCTGGAGTTGGAGGGGTCACACTTGGGGTGACCTGGTGGGGTTCAGGAGTGGGTGGAAGCTCTGTCATAGAAGGATACTTGGAAAATAGATTTGCAATAAACCCAACTTAGAAAAGGTAAATGAAAGAAGAATACCCGAACACATACAATTTAACCTCGTATTGCCCTAGAAGGAAACACTAAGAAATAAATAAATGTAATTTATAGTTACATGCAAGATATCACTGGGATTGACAAACTTTCTACACCCAATTTTTTCCGCTTCCTGGAGCATCAATTCTGCTCTCCTTGAGAGATCAGCCTCCGTGAGGGGAGCTTTCGTGCAGTGTTTTGGTTCCAGTGCATTGAGAAGAATAATAAGTTTTGTACTATCCTACAAGGTTATTCACAAAGGAGAAATAGCTTATAGAAGTAAGCACTTGTAGATCAGTATCGAAGTTATTGATAGGTGGTGTATTTGTTTTCGCCAAGTGATAATTGAACCTTTATTTTTCCTTGTTGGAACGCAATTGGGATTTCAAATAAGATTACCATCGCAGAAGAATCTCTTCAATAACAAGATGTCCAATAGCGGATTTATCTTCGTTTTCTTTGAGAAGTATAGAGGTATCATGTGTCTTTACAGCATTTTGCACTTGTTTCCTTAGGTCAAGCTATTGATAGTTGGAAGTGACCAAACGTTTCACACAAAACTCACAGCAGTGGATTGCCACAGTAGACTGAGTAGGATATGAGGGGCTCTGGCAGAGTCTAAATCTTCGGCACCAATGTTCGTGAGGCTGAGGCCCAATTTTTGAGCTGCTGCAAGTACCCTCAAGTTGTTTTCGTGCATGTGGTAAATATTCATGTTTGGTTTAAGACAGCAGCCTTGGCATAATGGAGGTTGTCCAGGAGGTGTGAGTGTATCAAGGAATTTGCTGCCCAAGCATTGTCATGGAATAGGAAATGAAAGGTATTACAGACCACATGATGACACCGTCCTTCATGGCAGTAAAGACGTCATCACTTTTTGGGTTAAGAGGGATTCTCGCAAAAGGTAGCTTCCCTGACCTGAAAGGAGTGGGGAAAAAAGTTAATTATGCCTTGCTTATCAAAAGTGGCACACTTCAAAAGATCATCGTTCCCCAGAACTGTATTCAAGTGGTCCACAACGCCTTCTAATTCTTCGCGAGAATAACTATGTTGCTCGTTAGTTCCCATCTTATGTGCGTGGAGAAAAAAAAAAAAAGCCATGTAAAAATAAAAACGCATTCAGTCCCATATATGCAATAAACGTAGTAGTAGAGATCTTGCCTGTGCACGGCACCGGCTTGTCCGCTGTACTGCAGTCGTGATTGCGACGTCGCCATCAACACCTTTCTTTCCTTTGTTTAAACGGCAGATTCTTTTTCTCTTTTCGTCTTTGATGGGACCGTTTTTTATTTTCTCAAAAACACGAAGTACGGTGACGAGAGGCGAGGAGGGAGATAGCCGGTGCTGGTTTTTTAATGGCAGATCTACGAGAGCGTTACGTTGCATCATTGGTTTGTTGCCAAGATCTTGTTTGGCAGCCGGAATAGGGAATAACCAGGGTGTACAAAAGTACAGGTGTTGAGTGGTCTGGGTGACGCCATGGGTTATCGCTGGGAGTTTGAGTACGATGGACAAGTACTTTTGGCCATCAAAGCCACATCCTCTCTCTTTTTTTTTTTTTTAGATTAGATCCGTTTGGTGGTGTGTTGCCAATGCCAACAAAGGTGATCTTTGACGAAATGATGAAGCTTACAAATGGAGGAGGGATTTCTGCTTTGAGTGTGGCATACCCAAAGTGGATTGTATCTGGTGCGAAACACTGGCAATGCTTACTGCATTCACACAGTTTTTTTAAGATGATACGGTTATGGAGATTGGCACCGCTCAGGGGCTAATCAAGGGCCACGAGAAGGGAGATGTGGAACAAAAATTGGTTTGCATTGCATCAGAATATTGGGACTCCTTTGATGACATGGATGGCAGAGCACCAGGTTCCTACCTCACTTTTTAATCTACGCTCTTTGGTTGACCCTCCTTAGGCAATACTTGTGCCATGGGTGGTATGTGCCTTTCTTTCCATTTTTCCCTAAAATCAAAATAGTGGAAACCATGGGAGCTGGTGGTTTAAACTGGCGTAACGTCAACTTTCGTGCAGAGAGTGGAGGTACAAACACTTCTTTTTTTTTTTTTTAAAACAAATTGGAAAGGGTGTGGAGCTGCAATGAGATCTATGCCAATTGGTTTATACTTTGCACGTCCTGATCAAATCAATGACTTAGTAATGTTCTCAATTGAAAGTGGGAGAATGACCCATCACTCTGGCACAGGTTTCATTTTTCCCTCCCAAGATTGCTGCATTTAATTCTTTCGAAACCAAGGGTATCTTGGCTCTCTTGCCTCGGCATTGTTTGTTAGTTACGCGCTTCAGGGCGTGCCTCTCTATGAGTGGGGATGGCGGTTGCTTGAAGTAGTGGAGGAAAATGCCAAAGCTTATATACGGTTCTTTTATGGCTGGAAGATCGGAGAACATACTAATTACTTGTAGGTTGGCCAATAGAGAAGTAGAAAGGAACCTGACAAGTTTTGATTATTTTATCAGAAAATGGACAGAATACCTGCGATGGAGGTGCCTTGCACTTCGCACCTAAAGGCTAATGTGATATAGAAAAATTACTAAGGGTGCAACCGGGGCGTCGTTTCCTCTGGTCTGGGGAATTCCTCAAAGAGAAGCTTTTATCAAGTGGGTTTCTTTTGATGGATGGGGCGGATCAAGGTAATGGGACCCTAGTATATGTCGCTCTAACTTATGACCTTTAGTGGCCATGATGCTCCATTGATATCGTATGATGCCCTTCTGTGGTCTGGAAATTCCTGGGAAAAATTATGTCACAGGTCTTTATTTGTAGCACTTCCCTATTTCTCTTAACCCCAACAAGTGCCATACTGCACGGCGGAGATAACGACAGTACTGGGTGTATTGCTGGAGCAATATTTGGAGCTCTGTACGGCTTCCAAGGAGTTCCCCCCACCAACTACAAAAATCTGGAATACCACACCCGCCTGGAGAGCCTGGGCAACAAACTGTATGAATTGACCCACCCACAAGACCCACAAGTCTCCCCAGCTTCTGCCGATAACACACAAACCACATCCACAACTGTATCCATCACACTATCAAATACAACTCAGCCAACACCTGACACTGTAACACCATCCAAGAGCTAATAAACCAAACTCATCAAAACTTCCTCCTGTTCACGGAATCCGTTTTTTTTTGGCTTCGTGAAAAGCCATGGAGAGCGTAATGTCTGTTGTGTGCTGTGGGCGAATTTTCGCTGCTACCAAGGTGAAAGCAACTGCGTTTGTGGATGTTGCTGTTGGCATGTCACGAGTGCAAATCTCGTGCGAGTTTTCCCACAACCCATCGGAGGCGCCCTCTTCTGAGAAATCGGCGTCGTCTGGGGACTGGACCGGCGAGGCGATGTTTCCGCTGCCGGAGGGTGTGTTTGGGGCTGCAGGGTGTGGGAATTATGGGAGGCGAAGTGGGTTAAGTTGAGTAGATAGATATTTATGCGTGATATTAGCAACTATAGTGCAATTGGGGCAGCTTTATGTGTGATATTGGAAGTATGAAAGTAACACTATATGCTGGGAAATTTCTAGGTTCATCTGTTTGTGGATATGCCGTTGATCTGCCAGATGGCACCATGCTTGATGCTGTTTTATGTACGAAAGAAAAAGTACACAGATTTTTTTCCTTTGTCAGCTTTTACCCCCAAGAAAGGCGAAAGTTGCATTTGAGACTGAAGCAAGAGAGGGGAAGGATTCCAGTGTCCTCCAGAATGTGTCTGGTGGAAACTTGTACAACATTAAAATGTACACTCTCTTCCAGAATACTTTTTTTTGTTTACCCTCACAAGACATCCATTTAATCCTGGTTGTACAAGACAGGTTTCAATAACTTATATTTGTAAAATTGACAGTGGAAGCTGTAACCTCCTTGTGGAAATACCCCTTCCATTGTCAATAGAAACAATGGTCCTCAAGAATCTTGAACTTTCTTTGACTGTGCAGGGATACAGGAATCACGTTCCTATTGTTAGTTTTCATGGTATCTCTTGTAATGAAGCGATGCCAACCTTTGAGTGCAACTCTGCGGAATTGGATATCTTCAGGCTCTGCTCAACAGGGCACACTGTCACATTTCATGATCGCAGCTCCTTGCTCTCTATTGAGATTCCAGTGCCCCAGTCTTATGTCACAGAGCCCACTGTGGTAATTGGAAAGACGTCTGATGTTGACTCAGAATTGTTCCTTTTCCTTCGGGATCCATCACCACCAACGACTGCTACTCCTCCCACAAAGCATCCATTGTCTATTGTTGTTCTGTGGGATTCTTCTTATAGTCACGGTTGTTACAATAAAGAACAGGTATATTCCAAAATCCAGCTAAGAGGTATCTTATACATGTGAAAGGAGGTGAGACTTTTAGGAGAACTCGTTGAGGCTCTAAACCCAATTCAAGTGCTTCTTTATTTCTTTTCCAGGGGCTCATGTAAAAGGGCAGGCACTTTCTGCATGTCAGAATGGGGGAACATGAAGGCAAACATTGAAGCCACAGAGTACATGGGAGGAACTGATTTTTCGTCAATCACCAGCATGGACACCACATCTGATGTGGATATATATTTACTGTTCTCAGATGGTTTCTCAACAATGGGCCCCACAAATCTCCCAGTTTGTAGACCCAGTATTCCATTTTTTACATTCAGCTCCTCTCCAGTCTGCAATTCCACTGTGCTATCGGCTTTGGCAGATTCAACTGGTGGTCAATTTTTCCCTATCACACAAAATACCAGCTGTTTGGCGATCGTGAGGGTCATTCTTGGTCTTGGAGTTGCATTTGCTGGCATCTCTCAGCACCTTCAGCATATCCTTGATGATGACTTCCCAAAGAAAACAAAAATCCCCCCAAACGGAAAACTAGAGTGGCTTGCCCACTTGCCCCAGGGGTTGTGTGCCTCACTGACCACAATTACTCTGAGTTTCGTGCTTCCTGGTGCCATGGAGGAAGTACAACGGACATATGACGTACCTCATGAAATTCGTTCCCAAAGTCTCGTTCCCCAACTCTGGGCACAACTCAAACTGAAAAACTTGCTACTGCAAGAGGAGCTAGGAGCAGATGTTTCCAAAGAAATTATGTCTGTCAGTAAGCAGTATAACATTGCTACATCACACACAAGTTTTGTGATTCTACACACTGTTGATCAGTTTTTGAGACACCGTGTGGAACCTCCTCTCCACCTATCCGAATTATTCACAAACTATCACTTGCTTTTGGACCAGAACGAAGCATTACGCCATCAAAAAAAGCATAACCGAAAACTGGCAATATGCGAAGTCTGGGCAAGGGTGGTCCAAGATATAATGATGCCACACCCAAACCCACTCTCAAAGCAACGCCACAACTTGCTGACTATGAAAGGAGACTCATTAGAAGATAACCAGTTGCTGGAACCGGTGCTGATAGTGAAGTCTCTCCCTTCTGATTTTGAAGCCAAGTTTATAACAAAATCACTGCAGAGATCTCTGTCAAGGACATTGATGTCAATTGAGAGAAACCAAAAAAAAACGCGTCTTAAATTAAAGAAATGCATTTCTGAAGGAAAAATGCAAGATGCCACTGTTCTCGCACATGAGATTCTTAAGCAAAGGAGAGAAAAGGTGGTTTGCCTTAAAGCACAACAACTTTTACCTTCAGTTAAGTTGGACTCAGAAAACGCACATTCACTCTCAAGTCTTGATACCTCCAACTCAGAATACCCAACATTGCTGTTTCAACTTCTACAGAAATTCTCCCCTAGTGGTGACGTTTCATCACCACTAGTAGTTGCTAACGCAATGGCCGAACACGAAGAAGAAGAAGAGTCTGTAGATGATCTGCTGCAACAAATATGCGATGAGCACGGCCTGGATTTGAGCACCCAGTGCGTGTGTGGCACAGTGCAACTTACATCCATGCCAGCTGAAGATGACTTAGTGCAACGCTTGAGAGCTCTTAAAGAGGGCACTGTTCCAAAAGCAGTAGTTAAACAAATAGAAGCCCCCAAACCTCAACTAGAAAAACCCATAACTCCTGATAATCAAAGAGATACCACTCAGTATGGCCCTTCATGGGAACTCACAAAAGAAAGTGCTTCCTTCCGAAAACACCCCACTCCTCAGGTGGTTCTTAAGGGGCTTAGCACAGAGTCTCCAAAAATTACTTTGGGACTATGTCCTTCGGGAATTGCTGATGGAACCATTGCCACTCCTGAGTCAAGAGGATCAACGACTACAATGAAAGACACAGAACCAAATACTGAAACTGAAATTCCTAAGCATATTGAGGGTTTTACAGGAGGTCCATTCTCTGATGATGAAGTGAAACTACTTACCGAAGATGCAATAATTATAGCTCATGGGGGTCCTAGGTGTTTCTCACACCAGTATAAGGCCACAATAGGTGCCGATTTCCACCAGTGTGAATATAAGGTTAAAAAAAATAATTACACAGCTATATTTGACTATGTATGTAACCAAGGTTGAAGATAAGCTAGGTAGACTTCAACTATGGGAACCAGGCACTTTCCTCTGTATACTTTTTCCAACTAAATGCAATTGTGTAGGTGGGCAAGAAAGGTTCATGTCCCTATCTCGTATCTTCTGGCGGAATACCGATGTCGTTCTCCTAGTATATGGTACTAATTTTCTTTTAGTTTTTACTAACTCTGGAAAGATATCAGCAATCGGAAGACGTTCGACAATTTACAGCATTGGATAGAAGAGATGGTTAATAATTGTGAGTCTGTCGGAGTTGTGCTCGTTGGAAATAAGAGGGACCTGGAAACTAATAGAATGGTAGCACCCTCTCTCTTTTTATTTTAAACAGAATCGAAAAAGGTTACTACGGAAGAAGGAAATGACCTTGCTCGCAGAATTGGTGCTCCCTTTTGTGAAATTTCCTGTAAACAATATGATACACATTTTGCTTTACAATTACTCTATGTGCAACTGTACGTAATTTACTCTTCCCTTCAATTCACTAAGAAAGACCTAGCCTTTCTTTAAATCTAGAGAAGTAGAGTTTCTGCTCCATGAACTTCTCTAATCATATCAAAGATTTCTCCAGGTCAGTGAAGCTAGCTTGTTCAAGGCTGTTATTATTGGTTGTTCTTTTCTACGATTGTTTTTCCTCTCCCTTTTATGACTATTGTAGGTGATAGTGGAGTGGGAAAAACTTCCTTCGCTAAGCAACTCGATAAGAGCTCCATTGATGTAACAAACCTAGCCAAAAAGCTTTCAAAAAGGATGAGGTAAGATAAATGTGCGTTCTGATTGTCTCTGAGAAAAAAAAGTTCTTTCAACAAACGAGAGGTCACTTCTAGCGAAACTGGTTACGTTCCAAAAACTATTTTACTGATGGGGGCCAAAGGTGTTGGAAAGAGGACTCTTCTTTCACTTCTTGTTCGGCAAAGGCCAGCACCAGGAACTCCATTAGGGGATACAATGAAATTCTGGAAATACGTCGACCAAGAAACGGCCAATTCAGTGGCCCTATTGGTCCATCTCACTGACCATCTTTTTTCTGAGGAATTACAGCATGGAATGACAGGTGTCCCAACTTCCATTGTGGCTGTCTTTGATGTTACAAGACCCGATACTTATACCCATGCTATCCACTGTTTGGGCTCCGTCTCACACATAAATTGCCAGAAGATTTTAGTGGGAAATAAATGTGATCTGCACTCCGATTTTACGGGCTTTCAACACGATAGTTGGACTCTAAATGCTCGTATGGAAGCCTGGAATAGAAGTGCCCACTATGTTGAAACGAGTTCAACCAAACACAAAGCACAAGCATTGGAAGTCTGGCGTGCAGTTGCCTTTTCTGTGCCCCCTGCTTATCTCTCCAGTCCACAAAGTGACGCTACAGCTGAAGAACCAAAAGAATCAAGACAGTCTACACCACCCAGTACAGCAAGTCCAATAATATCCGCAACATCGTCACAACCTGCAAATGCTATCTCTCTCCCGCAACGCAACTTCAAGATGACCTACTGTCCGCCTTCTACTACTGTGCAGCCAGTATTACACTATTCCAGTGCAGGAGACCTTTTTGATGCAGCCAGTGCACATTTTTCAAGTGACCCTGATTATGCTGTTTCCATATTGACTTCTGCTCTGGAAATCACTTTTGAGGATGCCCAAGTAATGAGGATGGTAGCTTACAAACTGGAGGAGTGGCAACACTTCAAAGAAGGTTGTTAAATTTCCCTCCCCTAACCCTACCACAAACCCAACAAAAACCAAACCACAACAGCACTTCACCTATATGAAAGAATTCTCAGAATCTGCCCACATGAGCCCCAGAGTCACATAGACCTCGGCAGAATTTTGCTTTTTCACATTGGAGACTCACCCAGAGCCCTCTCGTGCTACAGCGTCGTCACTGACAACAACACAACAAAAGGTCCATATGACTCAGTGTGGGATGACAACAGATTCGAGCAAATAGAGATCTCGGCCCTTTTTGACACCTGGGGAGCATCATCGGAGCACTCTGGCCAGTGCCCAGCAAACCCCCCTCTTCTGCGAATCACGTTGCAGTGGAACAGCGACAAGACCGATCTCGACCTCGTCGTCGTTCTTCCTGGGGGAGGTAGATGCGGCCCGTTCTGTAATTGGACCAAGTCTGGGGGCGGATTCCTGACACGGGACTTTGAGGCCTACGGACCTGAGAACTTTGTCCTGCCGGCAGTGGGATCGCCGGGCGTGTACAATGTGGTGTGCCGTGTGTGCTCCAGTTTTGCTAGCGAGCAGCATGGTGTCACTGCTGTGATGAGGGTGTATTGGCGTGGGCAGGAGACCGCACTGAGAGCAACTAGAATTACCAACCTCAGTGCAGGATCCGAAGTGCAACTTGGGTCCATCACAATTGACGCCTCTTCGCCCTGAGGAAACACCTTGAGCTTTATGAGAAAGAAACAAAAAAAACCTTGTTTTCTTTTGGGATGCCAAAGGTCAAGCCTGGGCCGCGGGTGTGCTGTTTTCTTTTTTCCATCCCCAACAGTTTATGATCTCTGTTGCCAGGCTGTGGTGGTGGGGAACATCGGTCTCAAAATCACCGAAGAGATGTTGCGGGGTGCCATGCAGCAGTTCGGACCCCTACTGGAGAAAAGACCCATCAAAATGAAGCCACACCGCGCCTATGTGGTGTTTGAAGAACAAGAATCAGCGCAAAGGGCGATCGCCAGCTCTCCAATCCACCTGGGTGACAAGAAGTGCACAATTGCACTCCCTCCTGAGGACCCACCACAACCGAAGAAATGCCAACAAAAACAAATGCTTCAGGAGCAACCAGAGCAAATTACGTCATCGACGACCTCATTGTCATCCCCAGTTGCAGCAGTGACTCTAACAAAATCAAAACCTCCAAAACAAAAAAAACCACCCAAAGCAGAAAGTACCCCACAGAGGTTTGTGGTGAACTTGAACCCTCCTCCCCCTGGTCTGCCAGTTACACCACCATCATCAGTGTTATCAAGCCCATTGGACACCAGTATATATTTACCTTTCTCGAATCGAATTACACAGGCAACAGTTTCAGCGTTGAATTTAGAGACTAGCGCTGCTTCATCTTCAGGCTGCAGCACAGAAACACTGCAGTCTCTACCAAGATATCACCAGGTGGAACTGGCACATCCACCACAAGTACAAGTACCAGTTTCATTCCCTCTATCTGCAGTCACAAAGCCGGCACACCCACCTCGAATACAGAGCGCACCTCTTGTACTTTGGTGTGACTATAGTGACGTGAGCCTGGTCAATAACCTTTTTGGTCACTCCATTGAGGCCAATTTGGGTCATTTACTTGCTGTACAAAGTGCATTATTCAGTAGCATTAGTACCGTAACTTCCCAGCCCACAACTTCTGTCAACTGCAAAATATTTATGCAGCACATCAGTGAGGCCACCCAACAAACTTTCAAGTACGCGGAACAGTGGTTACAGGTTGTTCACAGTATTCGGCTCAAGTTACTACTCACAAGTAACTAGGTTTCTCGCTGCAAGCGTCAACTAGGATGTGTCCGACGGGTTTCTGCCGAAGTTTTTCGGCTTCTGAGATCGTTTTACGAAGATAACATCGTTCCAAGTGCCCTGGTATTGATAAATTACAAGGAAGACCCCTGCTTGCTTGAATGGGCTTCATCCATTTCTCTACCTTGTTTGTGTGAAAGAAAATCACCAACTTCCACAAAAGTTCCCAAATACCCAAATGTAACATATTTGGACTTGTGCATATTACTTGGGCAAGAGCCACAATACATTGCAGACCTACTGGTGAAGCGCAAAATAGGCAAAAAAGAAAAGAAGCCAAAGAAGGGCAGGAAGGCCAAGAAGAACAAGCAAGCCAAAGCTGTGCTCAACACAGAGGGAAACCTCTGGATTCCAGCGCCCACTCTTGAACAAAACAACACATCACAATCAGAGCAGCCAGAAAGCACAGAACACCCCACAGAATTGGTTCACACTGTCCAAAATTCCCCACAAACACAGAACGGTTCTAACTCCACAGTTGTTCTCCAGGAGTCAAGTTCTGAATCAGATTCTGACTCTGATACCAGTGAAGAGTACAATACCACAGTACCCTCTGTTAATGGTTCTGAGTGATTGCAACTCATAAAAGAAAAGGAGGAATTTGACCATTTTGGAAGGGGAAAAACCAAAACTCATTCACTCCACAGTCACAATCCCAGCCACTCAAACACATAATCCCATAATTTGCTTTCCAGGTGGTGTTTGCCAGGTACTAGGGAGACCCAGCATAAAGGAATTGTGAATTGTGAAGCAAAACAGGTGCTACACTACATCTAGGCAAACAGGTAACAACACAAAAGTGTGCAAAGCCACTTTTGTGTGGGCCCCAAGTAAGTACTGCAAGGAGGGCAAGGTGGTGCAGGGAGGGGCAGAAACGAGTGGGGAATGCAGTGGTGGTGTTTTTGAGGCAGCAACATGGTGCTGCAAGGGAGATACAAGCTCATTGACCAATCAGGCAAAAAAAAGTCTGAAAGTTTAAAGTTTATTTGCTCCTTCACTCTACAGCCAGTTTCTAAGTTCCACAATTATTGATGGAGTAGAAGGAGGTAATGTACAAGTGGAGGAATATCCAGTTGTGTAGAGAATTCTTGGTAGTTAATGTGGATTGGCTCCGAGGCTTGCTACAGAAAAATCTTATTATTTCGTTTGTTAGTCCTCTCATCACTGGGATTATCTCTGCCAAATAACCATGGATTCACACAGTGCAAGTGTTTCCAGGGGTATTACAGAACCCAGCCCTCACAGGGAGGAACCGGCGTCAGCAACGTCGCCGACGGCCGTGTCGTCGTCGTCAACAGTACGAGCACAACCATCAACCGTCACCACGATGGCAGGGGGCCTGGCGATGAGGGACCAAGTAGCTGCCCTGGCAATGGGTGCTCACGCGAGGTGCGGCGCCGCGTGCCAACTGCGGAAGGCAACCCCGCCGCCGCCGACGCGTAGCTGTTGGGGAGGTGGGGGGGATTGTGGGATGTTGGTCGTGAGGCTGGTGTGGGAGTGGCTGCGGAGTGGCCACTCGAGGTTCTTCTGTGTTGTGTGCGGGACTGGGCACCAGTACCCGTCGTTGATGGTTACGTTCGAGGTGTCGACGGTGCTGCTGACGCTGACGCACGAAATGAGGTCGTGGGTGCAGGGGATTGGCGAGAAGATAGTTGGGGCCAACCAGCATTACTTGGTGGTGGTCAACGAACCCGAGGAGGGTGGCGGCTGCTACCTGCAGGACACGGTGACTGGGGAGAGGGCGTCACTGATGATTGGCCAAAGGAGGAGGTTTCGAGGAGAGTATTACACAAACGGAAAATGGGTTGCCTGCCTTGCCTCCTCAGAGCTGCATGTTGTTCCACTTCCTTTGAAAAGGGCACTTAACGATAGGGGACAAGTCGTGTTGACTGAGCCAATTGTTTTGCCACTTCCAGTTGTTGACTATCCTTGGAGAGATCTACACTGGGACACCAGTTGTCAAGACCACCTCTTGCTTTGCTTCCTTGGTGCATCTGGAAACTTCAATTATGTATTGGTGGACATTGAGAAAACATTCTCAACAAAATCATTGGCAGTGTTGAGTGAAACCACACACAAGTTTGACCTTTTGATTTATCCTTTCCAATCTTGGTGTGTTATGACCAAACAAGGTGGTGCACACTCCTTTGCCATGGTGGAACGCAATACTAATAAAAGTGCTTCTCTCGTTATAGTTGATGAGGGAACTGGAAGAATGCAACAAACTCCAGACATTCCAGGCAGTAGACTCCCACGCTTTGTGTCACCACTGGACCCCTCACTATTGTGTGTTTTCGGTTTGCACAAAGACAGATACGATGTGTGGGACATCAATGACACCTCAAAACCAATAAGAGAAATGTCATGCTTGCAAGGATGCACAACCAACAACGCATTTGTTGAAGGGGGGCTTCTGTTCCAAATGAGTGAATCCAGAAGGGAACTGCATGTGACTGAGGAGTCCTCTGGTTATCATGTCATCACTTTGCAGTTTTTCAGCACTGAAAATAGCCGCCATCTATTTTCACTAGACCCCCACTACTCTTTCCTTCTCTCTGAGCTTGGTGCCATGTGATTAACCAGGTAGCCCTTTAAAACCAGTATTGCATGGCTGAGAATAAAAAAACCGGAGAAACGTTAAAGAACTGAGACTTAACTCAAAGGCATGGCAAGCCACAACATGACAGAAACTTCAAAGGTGTGTCTGGACTGTGCAGTCACATACTCACGGAATTCGTCAATTGTGAGGCCAAACGAGTTGATGATGTGGGCTGCAGCGTGTGGTGAACG
>JAHLWZ010000953.1:0-38891 GCA_020536535.1 Pelomyxa schiedti | reverse complement strand
GGTCCCGAGCCCACAAGCACCGAGTGTATAGGTGCCAAACCAGTGCCAGTGGCACCATTAGATTTGTTTTTTGATATGTAAAAAGTTCCTCAATGAGCAACCAAAAAAATCTTGGGTTCTCCTGTGCTTACTCATTGTTTTCTACTGCCTTGTTAATGTGATTAGCATTATGTGTTCCACCCCTTCCAAAAGACACTTTCCACTAGGAACACGTGTGAGATACATGGTATGGGTAAGGGTTGTTGTGGGCTGAATTGTGTTGTTGTTCTATGTATGGTAGATGTTTTATATCACAACTTTGTACTAACTATTTACACAATACTGTGAGTGTATAAGGTAGGTCAATTAGTGTCTGTTGGCTTGAATGTGCAGGTTACTGTGTATGGCCACAATTAGTTGTACAACCTATAACACCCAATCATCACACCAGATGATTACTCCTTCACCCATCACTCCTCACACAGATGTTAGTGCTCCCTGGAGAACTTTTTATGCCACTGGGCCTGTGTGCAAAGACAGGATCGGCGGTCTGGTGTTTTTTTATTCACCATCAGAAATAAGATAAATCTGTGATTCATAGACCAGAAAACATGGCGGACAGCAACAAAGTTCGAGTGAGCCTGTGCACTACGTCAGGGGCGAAAAGGGGCGTGGCTCGTGGGGTAGTGGTAGTGGATCCCGCTTACGACGCAATCGTCGATGCTGCCCGCAAGAAGTTCAACCTGAACAAGAAACAGCTCGTCAACGTGAGGCTCTTCGTTAACAATGGTTGTTATCCACTCTACTTCACTTTGTGTTGCAAATGGTTTTTTTGTTGTTGTTGTTAACTTGAGAAAAACAGGGGAGAGAATAGGCACAGAATTGCCTCGTGGTGATCTAAGGAAGTGGCTTACAAATGACACCATGGTCAGTGTTTCACTGGGAGAGGACTACGTTTTTCCAGATGGTGTAAGGAAGCCTCCCACGATCGCCAAGCAGAGTGGAAGCACACCAGCGGAAAAGGATACTTTGGCTGCCACTGGCAATACTTCAGAAAAACCCAAGGAGCCTATTCATGATGACACCACAGCTCACCTTGAGGCCGCATCAGCTGCCTCTGAAAAACAAGCACTAAACACTTCTTCTCCCATGGCAACACAAACTCTTGCACACATACCACGACCTCCACGGCATCCTTGGCCAGCAGGCGTTGTTGCATCCCCCAGTGATACCAATGCACCTGAAGTGGCAGAGGGACTTACTGATGAAGTTGGCCAACGTTGCAGTGGCAGCAATTCTGCCTCCGAAAATGTGATTCCAATTTCACCTAGTGCAAAAGCTACTCAAAACCGGTTCGAATTTTGTGGACTGTGGCCCGTACTGCAGGTTTAATGTGTGCATGCACACACAACCCTACCACACAAATAGAGCAATGAAAACCTGATCATACCTAACGACATTAAACAGGGCAATGTTTTAACACTCCTCCTTGAATCTATCCACGGCTGTGATGACTTTGTGGTGAAGGAGCGAGGTGGATTTTTCTCGTTTGACTACAGCACTGACTCTGTTGGTCGAACATTTCCTGACCCAGAGGAAGTGGCACATGGCAACACTCGTGAACGGTGGATGAGAGCATTAAGGCGTGAATGCAGAGGTTTACTAGTTAGTTCACTGACAGGAATCGTATTGGCAAGAAGATTCCCGAAATTTTGGAATGTGGATGAAGTACCAGAAACCAATGTCTCACATTTTGGCTCTTTGCCACCAAATGTTATTGCTACTGAAAAGATTGATGGGTCACTGGCTTCACCCCTTTTGGTGCAAGACAAACCACAATCTGCACCCTGCATGAAATGGGCAACTAGAACGAGTGTTTGCCCAGAAATTGAGAAATACCTACAAACACTCTCTGGCACCAATGGGACACCTCAGTACGTAACGTTTGCCCAGTTCTGGCTAGAACGTGGATTCACACCCTTATTTGAGTGGTGTCAAACTGGTAGACCTGTTGGCGTAATCGAGCACAGTTCTCCCTCTCTCACTCTACTAGCAATACGAAATAATGAGAAAGGGTTTTACATTCCATTACCAGAGATCCGAGAGTCTGCTGCCAAGTACGCTGTACCTGTAGTTCCTGTGCAGGAATTTCGATCTCTTTGCCCTGATTCCCAACCTCTATCATTACAAAAAGTTCTGGATATTGTGTCCCAGTGGCAAGGAAAAGAAGGAGTTGTGTTGACATTCCCTGATACAGGCAAAATGCTCAAGGTGAAGACGAAGTGGTACACATCACAGGCTTACGCTGCTAAAAACTGTGGGAAAGTGGCGTATTTACAATTCCTCCTTCAGCATTACCCTTCCATCCAAGATATATCCCCTGATTCCATATGGACAGCTTGTCTTTCTGAAGATGCCGAAACTGTCATACCGTCTTGTATTGCCATCTTACAGGGCGCCAAGCAAATACAATCTGCTTCAACTTTGCAGTCGTTTTGGGAGCAACTGAAAACTGCGTTTACACAGTTACAGACAGAATTATTGGAATGGGGCCATTCAATAGTTGTCCTACCCGGAAATCAAAAGAAAAACAAGGAGGCAGCACTGAGTGTTGGTTGCGCACAGGGATTTGATACCGCTGTGCTACTTTCCAGTATACGTTGCAACGCAAAGCAACTGCAACTCGACCTCTACACCCAAATGAAGAAACTTGTGCATGCACGGAAATGGGATGCCCTCTCTGGGCTACTGAGTGGTGTTTGTTGGCCTCCTAAATTAGTCAGTGGGTGCACTCCTCTCGTTACCCTTCCACCCGTGGAATTACCTGCATCACAATTCATAGCAATTCCTTGTGCGGCTGTCTGCACGTTTCAAGTTGCTGCAGAACCAGTTGTAGAACATGTACTACATAAATACTTGCCTCGAAAAATTGCATCTTATTTTGGGTTGTCTCCCAAAGCTGTGGATGATGAAACTATTGTAAAGATCTCTCCAACTTACTCCCGTAGTGAAGGAAAAATCAAGGTAAACACGCTTTTCTTAGGCTTTTTTACTATTCTTATATTCTCTTAGGGGATGTGGGAGCTCTTTGCAAATAAAGGGCTCATAGATCTTCGAATCGATCTTCAGCCACCAAGAGCGGAAGGTTTCACTGACCACTATGGGGACAGAAAATGGGCAAACCTCATGGTTCAATTTGGTGCCTCTAAACTAAGTCAGAAGTCTTCCAAGCCGCGTCCCAATGATGTCACTGGTGCTTTTGCTGGATTGCTAATCCAAACTGATGCCTCATTCAATTTGAAGTGTGTGCGAGAGGCATTGAAGCTGAGTTTTGAGACTCACGCCACTGTTTTTGTGGCAAAGACTGAAGATGTCTTACCTGAAATTGCACAGATTAATATGCACCACGAACCTGAGCCTAGCCTCGACTTACTAGAAATTTCAGCGCATCCTGTGCTTAAAAATTCAGCATCTCAGGAAAGGCATTTTAAAATCTTCCTTGACCTTGATGATGTCCTTGCCGACTTCAGCAATGCTGTTTTTGCAAATACCCAACGTCATCCTTACGAACTAACAAAAGAAGAACTTTGGCACAAGTTAAAGCTGCTCCCATCATTCTTTGAGAAATTGGACTGGACTAAAGATGGTGTTGAACTGTGGAAGTTTCTCTCTAGTGTTGCAGAATCGCACACAGAGGGTATCAGCCTTTCTATATGCATTCTAACAGGTGGACCCTCTGGAAAGTTTGGTAAAAAAGTGGCATTACAAAAGAAGAGTTGGTGTACCCAACATCTTGGGGGTACTATTTCAGTGATAACATGTGCCACAAGCGAAAAGTCCAGGTACTCTGGTCCACTCCATGTGCTGATTGACGATAACCCAGAGCAAGAAAATGCCTGGGAGGCTGGTGGAGGCATATTTGTGCACCACACTAGTGCGGCAGAGACAATTAAGCAGATGTCTTCTATGCTTAGTGTGAGCAGTACCAATTTCCGGCAAGACTTGCAAAAGCTAATTGACGTGTCTGCATCACACACCTCTACATTTGTTCTTTCACAGGAGGTAGTTTTTGTAACTGAAGATAACAGAGAAAGGTGAAATTCCATTTCCTGTCCAAGCACTCTAACACCTGTTTAGTTGTAGCAAGTTGAGTGAGTGCAGCACCCACGCCACTGTAGTTGGGCTCGATGCTGAATGGCTGCCAGAAGATTATGGCTCAACCCCAGCGCACAACGTACTTATTACCCGAAAGCAACATCGGGCCTCTATCATGCAAATAGCCTTCCGCTATTTCGTCTTTGTGATTGATATGCATTCTCTTGGGCCTAAAATTACTGACTGCATAGAGAAATTGCTTGCTAATGCAAGTGTATTGAAACTTGGGTTTGGATTGAGAGAGGATATACCGCGACTGGGCTTTGAGTGCTCTGTGACACCTGTTCTCGATTTTCAAGTTATTGCAGCCCATGTGTCAATGCAAACCCGGGACAAGGTATCATTGGGTTACGTTGCACAACAATTTTTGGGAAAGACTATGTCTAAAGCTAAAGCTCTGCAAGCATCCAACTGGGAGCAACGGCCCCTCACCCAAGCACAACTAAATTACGCTGCCTCTGATGCTGCCGTTTTGTTGGTTTTTCCCTTGAAAAGGGTAATAATTTGAACTAATGAATTGTTTCACAACCAGGAATTATATGATGCTTTCTGTTCTACCCCTACCCTAGAAAGAGTAATCAGTGTGCTGAATTCTCACATATTACCCACTTCACAGCGGCATCAGCGGGAGTATGTAAACCCTCGCTCGTCGCCACCTTCCTCTTCCCAACAGGAGCAACAAGAATTTGTCGCTCTCGAAGCTGTCGTTGTTGAGTATGCCGGAATATTCCTCTCTGAGGAATCTAGACAAATATTGCTCTCCACCTTTCCACCTCTACACAAAAATGTTGCTGCAGACCATGTTACACTTAGTTGGAAGCCTGACAGTCAATGGTTGGAAAAACTGCCTGTAGGCATTCAATGCCAACTCAGGGTCACCAGCGAGGTGCACGATTCACAGGGCCAAGCTGTATTGGTGGAGTTGTTGGCACACATAGAGCCAATTGCCAAGAGTGCAGCAAGTCCTGATACCCTCTCTGATGAGGACAATGAAGGGAGCGACAGTGATACAGACGAAAATGGTGACAAGTCCACAGCAGTTGAGGATAGTAGCGAGAATGAAAGTGAAGATGACACTGATGAGACTGGAGATGAAGATGCAAGCAATGAAACAGAGGAAGCAAGTGAAGAAACTATTCCAGATTTAGCAAATATTTTCAGTCACTGCTCTAGTTGGCCCCACATAACCATCTCCACATCATCTGGAACTGCTTCGGACTACTCAAATACACTCATCAATGCTTCACCTGTGTCTCAATTTAAGCCAGACAACCCTTTGTGCATCAAACTGGAAGGAAAAATTGGTGTCCTTGTGAAGTGCCCTCAGGATACATGCCTTCAGATCCCCAAAAAAGCCCTTGCTAAGATCAATGAGCTCATAGAATTTGGAAACCCTGGAGAACATTTGCGCTTTAAACGGGGTGAATTAACAAGCACTGAAAGATATATGATACACCAATATGCAGAGAAACATGGACTAGAGGCATACAGTGAGGGGCGAGAGCCAAACAGACAATTGATTGTAACTCTCCCAAAGAACTGGAATACTGTTCGTGCCAATTTACAGGAACAGCAGAGTACAACAGAAAAATTTCGTATTGTCTCAAGTGCAGCTGATCTTGATGAGGAGAGTAAAAAAGCCAAGGGCAACAAAGACAAGGGAAAAACGAAGGAAGATGAATTTCAACGCGTTACTGAAGCATCAAGTTACCGGCGGCTGAAATTTGTAAGTGAGAGTCCAGATGATCTTGGCGCCGGTGCTGTGGATGGTATGGTGACAGCTGACGGTATTCAATGGAGCCCCAATGAGTGCACTGGGGAGCGTTCAATGGCAAGAGAGATCATTGATTCCCTAATGATGGGGTGCTGTGGTGACACTGTTGTTATTATAATGCGTGGTTTACCTGGAAGTGGCAAGTCCCATCTTACTTCTCTTCTTTGCTCCCGTTCGGGTGAGGAAGATGTCGCTATTTGTAGTGCTGATTCCTTTTTTGAAACTGGTGGAAATCTGCCTAAGCGCAAGCTGAAGCAGCTTGGATTCTATGACGGTGATGCCGCTGCACAAGAGGCTACTAGAAATCGTCTATACGCAGAGTCTTTCTCTATCGAGCGAATAGCTGCTGCTCATGAGCACTGTCATGCACAATTTACAGCGGCCTTACAGTCAAACGCACAAATCGTAGTGGTTGATAATACAAACTTGCAACTGAAAGATTATACCACTTATCTGCAAGAGGCAAAGAGTCATTCCTACAAGTCAGTTGTTATTGAACTCGTATGTTCAAATCAGGATGCAGCAGGGATGTTCCACTCCAGAGGCAAACACTCTGTGCCGTTCAAAGACCTGTTTGCCATGATGTCCCGGTTTGAAGAATGCCCAACCGCAATCCGCTTGCAGCCATATAGCCCATCCACAGGTCACTAATTTTTCACCACTTTCAAATGTTTGGGCATTGTATTAACATTTCACTAGTTCCAACATCCCCGCCAAGCACTGTGCCTACTGAGTCCCTTTCTGGTTGGCTAACTACACATCATTGCTATCACTATAGCCGCTCTCGCCCTATAAGCCACTTACAAATGGCTGTGGGTGGTTCTTCTGCCCGGTTCATTTATGTGAATGAGAAGCGCCTTGATGAGTTCTACACGGTACTTGTTTTTTTTAAAAAAAAATCTTTGTCTTCCCCTGAATGACACACAGGTTTTCGCCCACGACACAAGCCTCAAGTACATCTCCGAGATTGCAACTGTCCCACAATTCAATCTATACGTGGATTTCGACTACATACACACCCAACCTCTCGGCGACCACGTCCTCGCCGTCGCCCAACTGCTGCAGGTTAGCTGGTGCCCCCAACTCTAATAATTTAGAAATTCACCATCCCCACACACCCACGGCCAACACTAACTTTATACCCGCCCGCAGTCCGCCTGCAACCACGTGCTGAATCGAGGCCCGGAACGAGTGCTGCTGACGAGCGGGGGGCCCCAGCCTGATTCCACGAAGACTCTTGTGCGCACTGGGGTGCACCTCAGGTGCCCCAACTTCCCGGTCACAGTCGAGGACGCCCTCGCCATCCACGCCCAGCTCCTCACCCTCCTGGTCAACAGCTCATCACCCACACCAAAAACAAAAGCACCTAAATCCAAGCCCACACCCACATCACCAAAAGCCACAACCACAGACACAGCAACAACAGCAGCAGCAGCGTCAACAACAGCCACAACTACCACGACCACTACTGCCGCCGCATCTGGTGCAGCAACAACAGGGATACCGACGCCAAGCAATGGGTGGGACAAGGCACTGGACCGGGGGGTGTATGGGGAGGCCAACGCGCTGGGCCGGGCCCTGAGGATGTTCGGGTCCAGGAAGGTGAGCAAGACCGGGGCGGACTCTGGGCCCCCGCACGCCCTCCTTGGCGTGGTCGTGGGGGACTCTTGGAGTGCCGCCGACAAGGCTAATTACGACGCCCACCCGGTCGCGCTCCTCAGAGACTGCAGCATCAGATTCTATGCCTCGAAATCCTCTTAGATCCAGGTATTGCTCCAAGGTTGCGTATCGAACCACACACCGTCTGTGTTTTGGTGCAAAAAAACAGGCCTCTTGTGCCCCAACTTGGTTTGTTTCCGTATCTTTTGCGCGACTGATCGTCGTTCTGCTTTACACGAAGTGGGACCTGGGCAAAAAAAAAAAAAAAAAAGGAAACGGGTGGGGGGATGAGTGACGGTAGCCCGGGATTGGTGTCGTCGTCTTCGTCTGGGTCTTGGGTGTCGTCCCTTGTGTCAGACTCTTCTGGGGCGCAACCGTCGTGCTCTTTGGAGGGCCCGGCAATTAATTACACTGCATTCTTTTCTGGACTTCTTTCTGCTATTGTGCGTGTCTCTAGTGATCACCGGCGATTTTTTTCACAACAACATACTCGAAGTAGGGTGGATTCCTCGTTTTCTTGTCCTATATACTATTTAAGCGGTTGAGGTCACCTCCTCGGGCTTTAGTTACGTGCCTCAGCTTTATTGACATGCGTGTGCTATGATCTTGATGCATTTTAAAACACAAAAAAAAAGGTGAAATCATCACTTATTTTTGAGCAGTTCAAGGATTGTTCTTTTGTACGGTTATGATACAGCCACTTACTTATGATACTCCCTGGTGTTCCCTCTTTGCAGTTTTTGGTGTGCATAAAAAGTCCGTTCTTTACTTTTGACATCATGAAGGCATTTATGTAGCTGTAAGCTCATTTTTTTGGACAAGCTGTGTTGGATTTTATGTTTTTGTGCACGTTTACCGGTTATATTCATTTCAAACAAACTCGAACCGCGCGTACGACTCAATTAACACAAGGAAGACTGAGGTTTCTATGACCTTAGTTTTCTCCATATGACACCTTACTGCAGGTCATGGTAGTTTTCTTCCATATTATTAGCTGGGGTGTACCTGCTGTTCTTTGTATTGTAATCATGGGCTTTGGAGTTGAAGGTGAGAGCGGTGATGCACCCTGGTGCTTCATTCCCTTTACTGCTTACAAGTGGCGTATGAGCTACTACTTGCCACTGATCCTGAACATGGTGTTTGCTTTCATTGTGTGGATACTAACGATGTTTCTTCTGCTGCGTCTTCATAGAACTACACGTGCACGTTATGAGGTCTTTAACTAGGCGGGCACCTACAACCAACTTTATAGTACTTTTTTTAACTAGAGACTAACATCTCAAATAGCCACTGTCACGATTATTGGCGTCACGTGCATTACTTATCAAACTCTCATTAGTGCCAATATGCTTCATTATTCTGAGGCTGCCCGGGGTTATCTACCGCTTTGATGAATTTGTGAGTGATGATATCGGGGATTTTTTCTGCTCCTATGGGTACATCTGCTTAATGACCATGACCGATGCCTCGCAAGGCACAGTTATGTTCTTACTATTTGTGCTCTTCAACGATTCCTGCCGAACCTCATACATTGACCTCATTACCTGCACACAGTGCCGCAAAAAAGGGATAACCCACGTGCAAAAGAAGCCAGACTATCAAACCTTTGGGTAGCCACACCAGCTAGCCGTTATGACTTTTTTTCCAAGTCTGAGGAATACTGTACAGCGTAGACCCTTTTTTTTTGTACCTATGTACGAAGAGCACGAATAAGCTGAACAATCAATAGCCCTTTATTGCAACGGAGCCACAAACCGTGGAACTCCATCAAATGCGTGCGGAATGTTGTTAGGCGAAAACCGGTATTTTGCTTTGTTTAGGGTTTTTCGCGTATCGGTGAAAATAACTCCCCATTTTTGAACAGCCAAAGGAAAAGAAGCACAGCCTCAACACAAAAGAAACAACAACACAAAACACAGCGCGCGGCGGCTCGTGGTTCTCCCCCCATAGAAACGATACAAGAGAAAACAGATGTCGAGCCCCAGCACTCCCATTCTTCACCCCGTGTCGTCGTCGTTTTCCTCGTCTTCGTCAATGTCGTCGTCTGCGTCGCCGACGTCGTACTCCTCGGTCCTGTCTCCGCCCGCGACGCCCTCGCCGACGGCCCCGTCGGTGCTGATGTCGCCTCCCACAATTACGCTGCACCCCCACCCCCCAGCTTCTTCCTCCACCCCCACGCCATCGCCCTCCACCACTTCGTCATCTTCATCGGCGTCGGCATCAGCATCAACATCAACATCAGCATCAGCATCGGCCTCGGCCTCGGCGTCGTCGTCTTCTTCTCCTGTTGGATCGACTGGGGGAGGGTCAGGGACGACAACGCACGCGGAGGAGAGGAGCAACAAGCGGAGGACGGTGGTGTTCTATCAGCCCACGAGGACGTCGACGGTGCCTGACACCACGGTGGACAAGCACCAACAGGGGAACTTGATGTACAGCCCCAGGGAGAGCGACTTGCTGCAGGAAATATTCCACTTTTTCATCAGTAATTGCCCGAGGTGCCCAACTTCTTCGTCTGCTTTCGTTTTCGATTTCGGTTTCCTTCAAAATTGTTGTTATTTAGAACTTTTTACCCTCCAATTCTTTATTTTATGTATTATTTTCTGCTTCTGACTCTGCAATATGTCACCTCAAGCGTCCTGCCTGAGTTTTTTAATCTTTGTGAAAATAAGGACCAGTGGGAGGATATTGCTGATTCTTTGTTGACCATGACTTTTGCCAGATCGACAACACTACCGTATCTTTGTAAAAGCATAGAGGATCCTGATTTATTTTTAGATTTGTACGTTATTTCATTCAAGCAGAGTTTGAGCAACATGCCGCCTCTGAACCTGGTTCATTGTTTAGAGAAAATTCTATTGCCACGAAAATTATCAAGTCTTATCTAAGTTTGAAATCTTTCCTCACAACGGACTATTTATGCTGAACAGGAAAGGTGGGAAGCAAATACCTTAATGACATGCTTGGCCCAATTTTACATGAGATATGCATAACTGAAAGAAAATTGTCATACGAAGTTGACCCCAGGTGTGTTTTTTTTTTTTTTTTTGAAAGCTGGTTTTTTATGTGTTATAATCAGTAAAGTCGAAAATTCTGAAGAAATTGAAACAAACAAGGGCCTCCTCACTGCCAAAATTGACACGTTCTTGTCAAAATTAACTTCCACATCAAATGTTGACAAAATGCCCCCAGGAATAAAGTATCAAACCCAGTGGTTACTTTCCTCTGACCAACAGCAAGGATAATTGCTCTTTTTTTCTCAGAACTTTCGAAACAACATTACCCTGAGATAAACTTCCTGCCAATCGTTGGTAGTTTCTTAATGCTGAGGTTTGTACTTTTTTCTTTCTTTATTTTTTTTTACACATGAATGCATAATACAGGTACTTTAACCCACCAATCTTTTCCCCGGAACAGTATGGTCTCCTTCCAAAAGGAAAGGCTGCATCTGCAAAAACTAGGAGAAATCTCATCCTTATTACTAAAGTTCTGCAGGTTGAGTTTTTTTTTCCTATTTTAAAGGAGTAATGTGAAAGACTTACAGAACCTCTCAAACGGGACGACTTTTAAGGGAAAAGAGGCATTCATGCAATGTTTAAATGCCTTCATTACAGAGAAGTCACCTGTATTGCATGGCTATTTCAAGCAAGTTCTAGCTTCAGCAGCAACCACCTCAACCAACCTTGTAATTGGTATAACTTTTCCTTTCCCACATGCATTTACATTATTGCAGATTCTGATCTCTGTGTTGTAAGTGTCAAAGATTTGCATCTTTTGCATATGCTGCTTTCACAACACAAAGTGGCACTTCTGACTCATATATCCTCAGATAGAAGAGGTGCTGCTATTGATGAAAATTGGTGCCTACTAACGAAAGATAGAACTGGAGGAAAAGCTTGATGCCCTTGGTTCATATTCCAGCAAAGTGTCCTTTGCGTCTACATTGGCTACTGCAGAGCAAAGTTTGTACTCACTAGCGAACTTTATTGTTAAAGTATAAAAAAGAGCACGTAAAAGAGATGCTGACACAGAGGCAAGAAGAGGCATCATATATTGGGTGGCTTACAATATCAAAAACTAAGTCAAAAGTGAAAAAAGTTATCCTCATCATTGGAATGAACCGAATTTTCACTATGAAGAAGGGTGGCAAAGTACTCTTAATAATTTTGCCTTTTGTACCATTAATTTTTGCACAGTTACTCAAGGAGGGGCACTCCCTGGATTTACTGGAATTGACCAGTCATTCTCCTACTGAAGTATTTTTGCTATTTTGAATTATGTCTTGCAAATTACCTCCAAGGTTAAACTAGTTTTCAAAACTTTTGAAATTGCCGGCGAAACAGAGCAAGCTGATGAAATCATTTTTTGTATTCGACGAGCTTTCCTGTACAATTTTTCTGGTATTCCGGAAGAATTTCGATTTAAACTGAACATCACTCCTGAGTCAAGGCAACATCTTAACCCCAGCACATCTGAAGTACTAATTTGTTAAAGAATTGAAACTATCGATGCCCCTGGGTTGGCAATATGTGGTGGCTTTGTCGGAACATACAAGGCAATGTGTAATTATCACAGTGTTCCTGTAAATTCGTCATTGTGCTGGGATATAGAGAATCTATACTCAACAAACCGAAACTTTGACATTTCAAGATTTTTCTCTGGTTGCACCAAGTTATCTCCTTGAATGGGCGCTTACACATAACAGATGAAGTGGAAGAAACCAATATCATTGGAGCTTCACTTATGGCCACATCAGATCTTGTACCCATTCTACAAGCACTGTGGTAAGAATATAAAAAGAAAGTTCAATGTGTATTAATATTCTAAGGCACAATTCCTACTTTTTGTCTCTTGTTGTGAAAGATCGAAGAGTTGATAAAGCAATCACTGTAATGTCAGAAATGCTGAAGCTCAATAACACTCTCACATCACTATCCCTGATCAATGTTTCTCTATCTGACAAGTCCTTTACAACTCTTTTTGAATCGATGGCAAACAACCAGCAAGTATACTTACCCAAGAATTCACTGCGATTTTTTGACCGTTTCAATAGTGCCTCATAGAATCGATTGATATTAGTGAGAATAATTATCTTGAAGATAAGGCTCTCACTGCCCTCGGGTTGTATATTATCTCAACACAGGCCTCTAAGGGCGTCATCTCCCTCAAAATGTCCAACACATGCTCAAATACAAAAGCTTGGGCAAGCTTTGCAGCTTCATTATCAAGCATGGTGAAGGTTATTTACTCCCTGGGGAATGAAATACATCCTGAGTCAAACTCTAGATGAGAGGAGCTTGTCATCTTTGTCACCTTGATATCTCACATAACCGCTTTGGTGATTCAATAACCCTACTATCGCAATGGATTGCTACAGGGCAACATGCCCTGAAATATCTGAACGTTGGGTATACTTCTGTGACAGGCCAAAAGCTACTCAATCTACTCTCCTCGATTGCCAAGGGATGCCGCAGTCTTACGACATTGGAACTTGGTGCCTGTGAGTGAAAAAACTTTGATACCTTCCCTTTGGTTTATTTCTAACTTTTTTTTGTAAACCTCAAAACAATAAAGTGAAGGTTTCAAAAGTTGAAGAATCAAGTAATATAACACAGCTCATGGGTACCTTGACAGAGCTTAATCTCAGTGGTTCATTAGGCTCCCATGCCGTACTTCAAGTATCAACCACATATCTTAATCTGGTGTGACGTAACGAAGGATATTTTGCAAGCTACACCTAAAGACGGCCGCCTTACCCTCAATTTTTCCAACAACTCTATCCCACTATCTGGTGCACAGCTTCTAAATACTATTGGTAATCATCATTTCTAAGAAAAGGAAAGGGGGATACTGTGGTGGGCTGGGAGCCAAAACAATTAATTCTTTTTGAACAGCACCAAAACTTACTGGAGTGACACACATTGACCTTGCAGATACTGAAATGGTAAAATCTACTGAATCATACACCGGAAACTCACATTACATTGTAGGGAGATGATGGAGTCACGCTTCTGGTTGAGGGCCTCCTCATTAATACAACTTTGAATTTCTTGAATATAAATGCCTGTTTCGGCTTAAGTAAGGCTTCTAAGCGGGATGCAATGATTAAGGCTATGTGTAAACTGGCGGCATCAGATTGTCCTCTCGAATGTACCGTTTCTTGCCACTTCACAAACTGAAGTAATCTTAAACACTCAAGCACTAAAAATGGTTGGAGGACCAAAAACCACACAGCAACTGAGCAAAACGATTCTACCGTTTATTCAGGCCCTGGCACACAACAGGTCGATAACCGAGCTTGACATTTCTGGTCACCAGTTCGGCAACAGCGGAGCAATTGCACTTTCCAAAACACTGCAGGTTGGTTTCCAGGAAGATCATTTACCACTTTAACTGTTTAACAGCTGAATACAACACTTAGCGCAATTTACTGGGATGACAATCTGACAGGAGTGACAGGTCTTACAGCAATAAACCAAAGTCTCAGGGTAACCGGCCCATAATAAACATATTTCATCCCTCACACTCACGTTCCAAAAAGGTAAATCAAACAGTTCGTTGTATGCCTTTACCCGTGAATGACATCACACTGTTGGTGACTGGAGGTGTAACTGGAATTCCAGAGGAGGTAAAGAGAAACGTGAAAACTTTGAGTGCCGAAATACAACAGTCAGTCATATCTCATTCCAACATGTAAAACTTTCATACCCCAACACCCACTTGTAGTACCATTTTTGCAAATGAAAAAAAAAAAAAAATGCAAGAAAAAAAGAAAACTCTGTGTAAAATCTTAAGTACCATTTTACACCACAATTAAGTTACCACGTGCCTTCCTAAACACAGCAGTGTTCCAATTGAATTCGGTTGAGCGTTGCTCACCCGAGAATGAAATACCAATTGGTTTTGACAAGTTCGCCCGGCGGTTAGTTGTTCACATAACACCCATCAGAAGGAAAGAGCAAGGAAAAATAAAAAATAAAAAAAACCCATACAAAGCTATTGGCTGGTTGGAATGTACGCCATCAACAGGGAGTTCGAAGAAACAGTGAGACGTGTTGCTCTCATGTTGGATGACAAGCCATCAGTGTCTATGGCAGACAACTATGGCTTGGTCATCGAAAATGTGTGTCTTTCGATCGCTTGTTTCACAAAATTGACTTGGGAATGAAGGTGATGTGGGAAGATAATGCACGACTCAAGAACTCGGCATTTGGTACTACTTTAGTGCACCTTTTTTTAACCAATCATTAACTCTTGCTTGTAGGGCCATGCATTTCTGATATGACCCTATTGGTTTCTGAAACTTTGATGCCTGTCATTCGTTACCCCAACGTACCCTGTAACCCTTCAAATCTATCTGATTTTTCCTTGTAGTTCCAAGATTTGACTTGGGATGTGCCTATTGACAAAGTTCCACTTGTAGTTGGAAATGAACAGGGAGATTTCACGTAAAGTTTTACCCAAAAAAAGTTATGTGTAACACCGCGTAGTTATGGTGTCACTCTCAAGCAGTACCTATCTGATATTTCGGGGTATCTTACTCCTACTGAGCAAAGTACTAGACTGGGATCTCTATTAGCTCCACGAGATTCCCACGTTGTTATGAGTGCACAATCGTGCTTTTTACCTGTCACAAGAGTGAGTCTATCTAGCCCCTTAATGGTCTTTTTATGCAACGCAGGGCACTGAGAGTACATTCAATGTCTCTATATACAACCACCAGTCTTCACCTGGAAATCCAGCTGTTCTCGCCATAGTTGCCACTAGTAGTGGTACCTCCGCTCAGGTCAATCAGAGTTATCATTAACGTGAAAATTGACTTTTCGTAGGTCGTGGATGAATGTGGCGTTTATGGACAAAAACTTTTTTTCAACAAAAACGGGAGGAAATGTAGTTTCGTTGCCCAACGCCTAGAGGATAACAGGTATAAACTGCCCCCAAAAAAGAAAGTGCAGTAACTGTCAACTATCAGACTTGAACGTGGTGTACAAACTACTGGAGAGATGACACAAGCAGAGAAACAAGACAATATGATCCTTGTTATTCAAGTCCCTCTTCAACGGAGGGCCCCACCACCACGTGTTAACCATTGGCCTTCTCCAATGGAGGAATCTTTTGGAGGGGCTATGTATGAATGTGACTGTCTATCAATGCCATCAGTAACTTCGGCAATGCCCGCAATGTCTGCAATGTCTGCAATGTCAGCTCCACCTGCTTCTTTCAAGGCCAGAATGGCAGCCCCCCCTCGGCCAAACGCGGATGTAGACCATGCAATAGTAAAAGTGGGCACTGAAGAAGGCATGATTTCTTTTGTTTTCAAGTCTTTACTTATCCACTACAGGAAGCTTTAGTGGACTCAAAGGTCTTCATCTTCAACGAGACCCAAATTTCCCCATACGAGTAACCCTTCAGGTACACATTTTCCGCCAAGTTCGTGCCCTGATTTCTTCTAGTTTTATAAAGCCACATCCAATGGCATTGTGAACGATACTATTATGCAAGTGAGCAACATTTCAAAAATTCCATTCCACTAAATGCACTCACTTACAAGGGAATTGCCTCTCAACTTGAACAAGCGCGAGCCAAACTAGGAGACTTCTTTGGCAGTCTTGTTGTAACACCAAAAAATGTCTCGCACAGACCCACAGAACCGACTCTACCAGCTACAGTACGGACTACACCCATGCCTCCCGAGACAGTGCTTGTCTACACCTCAGTGACCACTCCACCCTGGTGGTCCTCGTTCTGGGCAACGTATGCCTCTATCCACAACTCCCAAAACAGATGTTCATATTCCCAAA
This sequence comes from Pelomyxa schiedti, assembly GCA_020536535.1. Lineage (NCBI taxonomy): Eukaryota > Evosea > Pelobiontida > Pelomyxidae > Pelomyxa > Pelomyxa schiedti. The sequence continues at coordinate 22,523 of JAHLWZ010000953.1, read as the reverse complement.
TAGCTACCAGTCCAACTACCCTGGCTTAGATGAAACCACTGCCAAGAAAGTTTTGTTTGCGGAAAGTGGCCTTACAAATAACTCCCTCAGTGACTCAAGAGAAGTGGCTCTAGCAATGCTTACCAGCTACCACGACGCCAACCTCAAGCCCAAGTGGTCCCTAGGCTTCTAAAAAATACATTGTACCAATTGATGAGAAAAACAAAAAAAAAGTAAATAAGCCTTTCAAAATTTTATTTTATTTCCACAGTAGGTAAGGGTGAGAATTTACAGTCAGGAATTGAACAATGAAATACACAAACCAGCAGCCTGTTCTTGCTTTTTTGCTACCACTTGGCTCAGTTGTGTGACACAAGTAGGGATTTCTACAGTGTGGAAGGAATGTTAGGAAAAAGTATGAGAGGGGATAAGGCAGGAAGTACTTTGCACTGAAGACAAGAACGATATTAGCGATCCTGTCGCGGTTGTCGGCTGATGCTGAGGGTGCACCGCGGGTGGGTTGGAAGACGTCGACGCTGTTGAAGTGGGTGATGAGCTTGACTCAGGGATGCTGGTCTGGGGGGTTGTTGGAAGGGGGGTGTAGTTTGACAGGATGAGCTCCGAGGTTGGACTAGTAAGAGCTAAAGAGAAGCGAGAATCGGGGGTATAACATCTGAAGAACGGTTCACACCTCTGAATCATGTCGGAGTACTGCTGAAAATCTTCGGGGGTAATGACCTGTTCGAAGGTTAAGTGCAATCATAGCGGGAGTATAAGAAACCAGATTGAAGTCCATCATGAAGAGCATACTCCTCTCAAGAAAGTTGAGCTCCTCAAGGTCAACACCCCCAACTCGGGCATTGTATGAGTTTTTGTAGTATTTGTCAGAGTAAAATTTCATTGAAATCTTGTAATGATCAGGAGGGTAAAAAGGAGAATACAACAAACCACAAATGCCGCTAAAATAAGACGATGGACTGTCGTTGGAGTGAGCATTACATGCACTCTAGTTACTCGGTCTATGTAAATGCACATAACTATGAATACGTGGGCAGCACATGGACAGTATTTTGCAATGCGTCGCATCTACAACCCATTAGACTAACAAACCTCTATTCGAGAATGTTAGTTTTAACACACATAATCCAAGACTGATATTTTCGGTACACCTCGCTTCGCCTCAAATGGTGAAACAGCCTCGTCCGAGCCACAGCAACAAATGAGACTAGAAAACTTCGTATTTCCAGTTGTCGATGCGTCGCTATTACGTTGCGCGCCGGCGTGCAGTGTGTTGGCGGCGTTTTTTGCCGTTACCGCCGTTTCGTTGTTGTTCGTCGCGTTGGTTGCCACATTTGCGTTCGCGTTCGATCTCGCTGCTGATACTACGACTTTGTCATTCTCGATGTGGTACGTGCGTGTCGCAGTGAGCAGACTCATTAACTTATTGTTGGTTTTTTATTTTTGGTTTGTTTTTGATTTTGGATTCTTGATCTGTTTTTTCTTCAGTGTAAACCGCCCGGTGATTAATGTCATTCTGCCAACTAGTTTCCGTGCCTTGCACCTTTGTAACAAAAGCAAGAAAAATATGCATATTTTTCCACTCACACACGAGACAAAAATTGTTCGTCAGTGCCTGTGTATGGACTACCTGTTTTTTTTGAAAGGGATTCCGGGAAAAAAGCACGATAGGTTGCGTAGAGTCTAACAGAACACTCTTTTAAATTGGGCAGTGGGTGCGGGTGTTTTTAGAGACTGTTGAATTCGATGAGGTCGAACCAGGCAACACCAATGTCATTCAGAGTCAGGTACACGGTTACAGAAGTGCCGGCAGTAACAACTGATGACATTATGTATTGGTTCCATTCATCTGGGAGAAAAGTAGTTAGTTAGTTATTATGGGTGTTGTGGTTCTGTTTGGTGGAGATGAAAACGCACAGGAGTCGGTTCGTTGAATCATGCTGAAAGTTTCACACGCTGAAGAAACACAGAGGCTGAAGTGAAGGTCCTTCTCACCATACCCCCAGACTGAAACCTGAGAATCGTTTTGAACTACAAAACTCATGCTGTGCATTTTCGCGGGTACATCAACATTATCTGTGACCAACCTTTTTATTATGGGTTTTGGGGGAAAAAAAAGGGGGGGTAGCAGGGCTTCACTAACCTCAGGGAATGAGCTCCATGATGTGCTACGCGGGTATCAGTGAATGTGGTACTGAGTGTAAGTTGAGGCGAAACTTTGTAGAAGCTGTCAGGTGATCCTGCTGAGTGAGCGACTTCGAAGCTTGGGTTAAGCACAGAGCCTTCAACCTTGGGAACGCCTGTCATCTCAAGCAGATAGGCACGGGTGCCAAGAGGTGCAAGGGTATCGGAAATGCACCCTGATTGTAAAGTAATCACCCAGTTTTCAAACAACACAGTAGCTATTCAATTTGAATACAAGAAGAAGAAATGATGGGTGGCAAACCGTTGTAATTATACCAATCGAATCCTGTGACGCAAATTTCAAAGGAAGTGGGTGTATTTCCAGGGTTAACTGCCAACACAAGTGCCGACTCTGCATTGCTTGGCATGTGTGAATTGAATGAATATTTTCAAGGTGCGCACCTTTCTTGCCATTCAGCCCAATGAATTCCCTCTGCAGAGACGCCAGACGCTGCTGTTAGGTGCGAATCTATTGCTGGGGTCAGCTCTGCTACTTCTATGGCGAGCTCGGAGCATCTGTCCCAGGCATTGTGAGAGACAGGAAACTCGGAAGTGTGAATCCAAGATTGAACTGTGCAACAAATTACTAGACGATGACCACTGGTGGAAAGGCACACTTCCAGTAACGCCATGAATGAGAGCTATATATGTCATAGCTTCTTGTTCGCGGCCAGTGGGTTCTCTATCCCAATGTTCGGAGTTACCAAATAGTTGTGGAATGAACCACAGTGGCTTCATGTAATATAAATCCTACAGCTAATTAATCAAAGAAATGAACTGATGTTACCTTATTCATAGTATCAAAGCGAGTGGCCACATCAACAACGGAGCCCACACACTCGTCACAACCCACTGGATTATTAAGTCCAATAGGGTATCTAATGATGTGAGTCGAGACCAAAATAATAGGGCTATTACGGGTCACTCATCAATATATCTGCCATAGGGGACCAGGTAGCAGCAGTGTGCATGCAGTTCAAGTTTATTATGACTGGATGGTAGGGATCATTTTCCTTTAAATAATCATAGGTTTGTTGTAGTATTGCTGGCCATGAAGGGTCATTCCACCCATCTGGTTCATCAGCTAGGAAGTACGACAGCAAAGCTGGATGAGTTGAAACAGCAGACAGAATATCCGAGAGTTGGGCCCATTTTGTTGGAGAATCTGGGAGTTCAGATATTCCAGTCAACAAAATTTGTGCCTTTTTTGTGTGTTGGTACTTTATTGAAGATGCATGCACTTACTTTCGCGTTTATCTTGGAGCATTGATCCAGGTATGCAAGGAGCCTGCTGCGTTGTGATGGTATTGAAGCATTTATATATGTCCATACAGCGAAAACATTGAACCCATTTGTAACTGTTGCAAGGGCAGCAGCTTGTGGGGTGTCTGGACCCTGCAATAGAAGTTTTACCATAGCCAAAAAAGAAAAGTGGAACTTACATCACTTGTAACATCGAACTCGTGGAAGAAGCCAAATGGGATGAAAGGTATTCTGTCAACAATAAGAGACTTTGCTCGGTTGTCTATCTTGACAGTGTAATCTGTGTGAACGAGGCGAGTGAGGTATGTGTCAGTTGTTGACACAGTCACCCCGTCCACAATGAGACGAATTTCCAGTTCTGATTTTCCCATTGGAAGTTTGTCCAAGCTGAACTCTACCTCAAAAGACCTATACATTGCCGTCAGATTTATATAAAAAAAAAAAAGAGAGAGAGAGAACAAAACGAGGGAGAGGTGTGCATTGGTTACTTATGTGGATACGCAGGATCCCACTGCCAAGAGCTAAGTCCAATTGAACTACCGGCGTATAGCGCCATCAGGGAGAAGTCCACCTTTTTCAGCGAAGGAATGAACATCCTCGCCAACACAGCGCCCATAGATTCGAAAGTGTAAGGGTCAAACATAGGCGCAGCGTACAGCTCCGTAGAGGCCCCGGCGCCCCGCCTCCGCCCAGACCACGACCCCGACACCGACACAAGCTCGCGCGAATTGGCCGTCGCGTTGTAGTACTTGTCGCACCAGCAGCACTTCTGGGCCGCGGGCGAGGTCCCGCTGCGGCCGCGCATCAGCGCCGCGAGGGGCGAGGGCGGCTCGGGCGGCGCGAGCGCGAGGGCGTACGCCGCGGAGCACACGGCGGATATGAAGACGAGGGAAGCGAGACGCGTCATCACGTGAGGGTGGTGCGTGTGTGTGGCAACGAATGGAATAATTGGCGAAATGTAAGTTAGGGGAAAGAGGGCGCCAGATTGGTGGAAGTTTGGGGGGGCGGTTTGGGGTGTGACCACAACAACCTTCCCTCTGGGGAGTCGCTGTTGAGTGGTTCCCTTACATAGAACTCAAGAACCGGGAGTTCGGTTAAGTGCCTGGTTTCTCAAAGTGGCTTTGTGGGGGTAATTCTACGCAAGTTGATTTAAGAGATTTCGTAATTAAGAAAAAAAAGTGGTTCAAGCGGTGATGGTGAAGGTTCCGTTTTACGCACTTTTGCATGAGCCCGGTGTGGCACTTGGTGCAATTGGATTTGGTGCGTCTGTTGTTTGTTGTTTGTTGTTTGTGGTTTGTTGTTGGTTTTTTCTTTGTAGGAGAGAAACAAGGGAAAGGTGTTGTACTTTGTTTGTTTATGTATTTTTTTTAGGAGTGGTGTCGTATATTTATTTTTCGTATACGTCGTATTCTCGTATGTTGGTGTCAGTTATCCTTGCTCACTGGTCGGTTGTGTGGTTTTTCGTTCTTTTTGGGATGCACTTCAAGAAACCTGGCATCATGTGGTATGTTGCCTTTTTAACCCTTTCTTTTGGCCTAACGTGATTCATAGTAAACGAGGGGATGGAAGCATGCCCGTATGGGCTGTTGTGTTTTGGTGGCCTTGGATGATTATTCACTTTAGTTACATTCACTTGTATGTCTCGATATACCTTTGTCTTGCTCTAATGTAATTTATTGTGCAGCTTCCGTATCGTGAAACGTCCTTCTTTCCCTGTTATCTCCGAAATACACGAGGGGTTTTTCTTGGGGGGATTTCCTGCCTTCGTAAGATTTGACTCGGTTTTGCATTGCCCAACGCCTCTAGTGAGTAAAAGTGGTACATTATTTTCCCTACTCTTCGTCGGATTAACACAAGACCATTCCAGGTGGTACAATTGTTCAAGCACCTTTTTGCAGTGTCCTTGACATGACATGTGAGTTGCCTCAAATGCACGCCTGGAACAACTTCATGTGTATTCCCACTTGGGATGGCACAGCACCCTCGCTTCAACAACTGGATGTTGCCATTGATTGGATCATAAGCCAAAGGGAGGCGGGCCACGGAGTGCTCGTGCACTGTTGGTAATGCTCTTCACATTCGTTTTTACCAACTCAAATTATTGTCCTCAGCTATGGAGTCGGCCGGAGTGCAATGGTACTAGCAGCAGCCTTGGTCAAGTGTGGTGTATGTCACTCATTGCAAGAGGCCGAGCAACTTCTTATCAGCAAGCGGTCACTAGTTTACCTAACACCCTTTCACTGGGACACTTTGACAAAGTGGGCCAACATCAGTGGAATACCCATCAAACCATGCTCATCACCCTCGTCACCCTCTTTGGTTCCCCCAATCAACACAACACCCCAGGTTGGGGAACCCAGTGGGCCTCCCCCAGAGTCTGGTGTGGCTGTGGAAATGCACCAAATGTAATCACCCACATGCAGCTGAGCATGGTCACGCGCACTTACTTACTGACTGATTGTAAAGAGCACTCACCCACCACCAACACTAAACTAAACTGAATTGTAACAGTATTAAAAGAAGGAAAAACAAATAATTTTTATAAGGAATGTAGCATTCCAAATGCCAAAATGCAAGTGTGGAAGTGGGGTGCAGTTTGTTTAAAATTTCCCTTCTGGGAAAAGAAGGTCGTCAAGAGCTGTGTGACCTAGAAGGAGAGCGCGAGCGAGACTGGGAAGAAGCGCGGGAGCGGCTGTGGCTGTGGCTGTGGCTGCGGTGGCCGCTGTGGCTGCGGGGCTGCTCGCGGTGGTGCAGGCGCGAGGCGTGGGGGCTGTGGGGGCTGGCGTGGTGGTGGTGGTGGCGGTGGTGGTGGTGCCTGACGTCCAGCTCGACGCCGTCCTCGTCGTCGCTGTGGCCGCCGCCGCCGGGCGCGCCGGCCGGGGCCTTGCCGGCGGGGGTGGCGGGAGACCCCGGGGTCGCGACGGCCGCGGGGCCCGTGGGGGTGCGGGGGTTCATGCCCCACACGAACCAGTAGATCGTGGCCACGAAGAAAATGGCCGAGAAGGCGTTGCCCATGGTGACGGGAACAAGGTTCTTGCCTATTTGGGAGTGTGTAAAGGAGGAAACTGTCTTACACAAGGGGGTTGTGTGAAGAGTACATTATCAATGTTATTTATCAAGTATGTATTGAGTTGGGAATGTTGGTTCAAGGATATAAATTGGCCAAAGGAAACATTGCCGCCATAAAGCATTCCGCATGGAATAAGAAACATATTGGCAACGCAATGCTCAAAGCCAATTGTGGCGAAGGCCTAGTTAGTGTCAGCGCGGTAGAAATAACAGGGGTTGACGTTCTAGAATGACGTACCATAATTGGGAACCAGATCACAAACACTTTGCACACCATAGTCTTGGATGCGGTAACCATGAAGATTGTAAGGCACACAAGGAAATTACAGCCCATTGCACTAAGAAAAGTCTGCCCAAACCGCATGCTAACCTTTGCTTCTGCAATTCCCTGCACACCACTCAGCCAGGGGTCCTTGATAAATAGACCTGTCTGATATGCCAAGAAATAGGCCATAGCAATGCTCCCCACAAAATTTCCACAATATACAATGAACCATGCAATCAATATCTCGTACCACTTGAGCTTTCTATTGTAAAACCCGGGAATCATGGCCGCAAAATTGCCTGTTATAAGTTCAGACCCACACCCAATGACGAGGAGCAGTCCAACTGGGAAAACTGCTCTAGTTGTAAGTTAGCACTCCTTTTTACGAATTTAATTTGGTATATCACTTTATTTATATCTTTGATATGAACCAAATGGTGTGGAATGTAATGCCTACCCATAGGCGAATTTCTGTGCACCAGGATCAGAATTTGGCATGCCTTTACCAAAGGTGATACTAGTCATTCCACCGATAGATACGAATACACCAGCCATAAATGCCAGAACGAACATTCTCAGATAATTTTGTCTTGCCTGAGTATTGTGAGAAAAAAAAAGTTTTTTTTTGACTAAAACAAAAGATTTCGAGTGTGAAAGAAACACAATTATGAGGGACGAGAAAAGGGCCCAGCAAATGCTAACCTTGTAGATACCAATTGACTCTATTGCTTTAATTATAGCAGCCGGCGGCATGAACGCGGACTGGATTTCGACCAACGCAGCCGCGGAAGGGGCCGGTGCAGGCGTGGCTGGCTTACTCTATGATGGGAGAATTAGAGCTCCGACTTGGTAAGCGTCGAGGGAACGGGGGAGGAGAAACAAGGACGCTGGAAAGAGCGTGGAGCTGTGACATGGGCGACACACCATCTTTCGTTTTTCGTTGTTGCTTTTTGTTTTGCGTTCCTTCTGGTATTACCAGCAAACAACAATCGAAACTCTGCAATACCCCGAAATTAAAAATAGACTGCCAACACAAGATCTTTGTTGAGGTCAAAACCGACTTCTGCTAACGCCCAGAGTGGAAGATACAATCGCACCCCGCTCTTGGAGTTCGCTGCGCACCAGGGAGTGTAATCAGAACAGTGCGTGATACAACTCCTTCCATTCTCCTCCTCAAGTTTGTCAGAGAGAACCCAGCAGCCGGCTGGCATCTCCTCCCAAAAACGAACGAAATCAAAACTGAACCAACATGAGCCACGGCCGGGCCTGGCTTGTGAGTACGTCGATCGACAAGACGTGCTCCAGCGGGCGATGCAAGCGTAAAACGCGAGTATGGGAAGTTCATCCGGACTACTGCCACAACTCGCCGCGCCATCGCCTGTGCATCTCGTGCATAAACCGCACCCGCGACGTGGCGGAGGGCCAGTGCCCCGTGTGCGAGGAAGTCGAGCGGAAGCGGTCCTCCAGCGGCGCCGCCGTGTCCACCCGCTCGCCCAAGCGCCCGAGGGTCGGCAGGAAGCGAGGAGGGGGAGCGGCGGTGGACGTGGCCGAGGGCGTGGGGCTGGGGGGGCTCGGGGTGGGCGTGGGCGTGGGCGAGGGAGGGGATGCGCAGCAGCCGGTGCCCGTCAAGAGGGGGAGGGGCCGGCCGAGGGGCAGCGGGAGGGGCCGGGGCAGGGGCGGCCAGGCCGCCGTGGCCACCGGCGGGAGGCGCCCGCAGGGCGGGGTCGGGGCGGCGCAGCCGGGGGCCTCCCCGCTGCAGACCCAGCAAGGGAGCGTGGGCGCGGTGGGCAGCGGCGACGAGGGCTCGTACTCCAGCAGCGAGAGCGGCGTGAGCGACGTGGACGGGAGGCCGCAGCGCGTCATCCAGCCTGGCTCCGTCCCGCCGGAGGACACGGCCAGCGGCGACGAGGGCAACTACGTTGGAGAGGAGGACCGCGACGACGGCAACACCAGCAGCGGGAGCAGCGGCAGCAGCAGCGCCCAGAGCACGCCTTCCACGTCGATCCCTGGCTCTTCCAATTCCCAGGCCGAGGTCGGCGCCGACGCCCCCAGAAACGCCAACGCAGAGTGCGAGGGAGGTGACTCCGCAGCCGCCCCTCCAAACGACGAGCCACAGGACAACACCAAGCCCTTGGCACCGCCCTCATCCTCACATGCTCGCCATCACCGCTCGTCAGCAGCAGCAGCGGCGGCGGCGGCCGCGGCGGTAGGGAATGCGGACCGAGCAAGCGTTCCGGATGAGATGGAGGCGGTTGTGAGGGTGTGTGACTTCTCAACAGGGTTCTTGTGCCCGACATGCCAGCAGCCGCTGGGCAGCAATCCACTGTGGATGACGAGCTGCTGGCATCTAGTGTGCGCCAGGTGCGCGAGGAAAGTTGTGGTGCGCGGTGGCTGCCCGGTGTGCAAGAGGGAAGTGAACAAGTTGGTGAGGACTTTCTTTGTGCACAAGGCACAGTGAGCGGGCAGCAAGTGGTGAGGGGAGTCTGGGTCTTCAAAGTATGAGGATGTTGTTGTAAGGTTAATAAACAAGGGAGGCCCTTTTTGTTCATCATCGCTTCTTCTTCGAAGACTAATCAACACAAAAATTTCTCGCTGAAGCGCACCGCGTAGCATCATGTCCGGAAAGGCGAGCAGAAGGGCCACTGGTAGATCCCGGGACAAGAGGGTAGGTACACCGTGTTTTTTTTGTGTGTGTGAATTACGGCACTAGCTCGTGTTGCTGGGGATTTTTTTTTTCGGTAATGCCATTGTTGTTACCCTTGGGGCCCACGATTTTATTTTCGACGCTTTGTTTTCACCTTGTCCATCTCGTGCTCATTTCTATTCAAAACAGGACATATACTACAGAAAGGCGAAGGAAGAAGGATGGAGAGCAAGGAGCGCATTTAAGCTGATGCAGATCGACGAGGAGTTTCACATTCTGAGTGGTGTGAAGCGGGCTGTTGATTTGTGTGCAGCACCAGGAAGCTGGAGCCAAGTATTGAGCAAGAGACTATATACAGAACCAACATCCACAACCACCAGTGTGTACTCCACTTTTTTTCATCGGTTTAAAAATATGGTTTTTTTTTAGCCAGTGGAGAGCCTTCAGTGAAGATTGTGGCTGTAGATCTGCAGGAAATGGCGCCTCTGCCTGGAGTTGTGCAAATCAAAGGAGACATTACCAAATTATCCACAGCCGAGGTTTGTTTTCCTAATTTGAACTTCCCTAGGGCTTGTTCCCTATGTCAGATACAGTTCATCTGTCATAGTTTTTAAAGCCCTGACAAACAATTACCCTTATACAATCAGCGGAGTCTGTCAATCCCTGTGACAGACCCCAAAATATGAAGGGCACATTGGTTTCCCTAAAAGGGATCTATTTACCATTTCTCAGGAGATTATATCATATTTTCACGGAAACCTTGCCGACATTGTCGTGTGTGATGGAGCTCCTGATGGTATCATCAGTGCTAAGCACCAAAGGCACAATCAGCAACCTCCCAATACTTTAGATTAATTATAATCAACCACAGTCACAAAAAATACTGCAAACATCAAATCTAACGCGAAACAGTTACGGGGATGCATGACTTAGATCAATTCGTGCAAGCACAACTACTTCTGGCTGCACTAAACATCACTACACATGTTTCTTTTCCCGTACTTCTCTTTTTTTCACTCATTTTCTCAAGGTTATAAGGCCTGGAGGGACTTTCCTCGCCAAGATATTCCGAGGAAAAGACGTCAGTCTACTCTATGCACAACTTAAAATGTTTTTCACCACCGTTTGTGTTGTTAAGCCTAAAAGCTCACGTACATCCTCCATAGGTATATTTCCCTCTCTAAGGCATCTTCACTAACTTGTTATGTTCATAGAATCATTTGTACTGTGCCAGAACTACAACCCTCCACCAAACTTTCAGCCACTTATGATAACGCCATGTCTAAATTCCAACTACCGTAAGAATTCTTCTGTTCTATTACTTTAATTGATTGCCTTCAGCAAAATTTGAGCAACTTGATCCTTGTATAGTTCCATTTGTAGCTTGCGGGGATCTTTCTGGTTACGATTCCGATCAAACCTACCAGGTAGAGGAAGCTGTTGTGATACATTCTCACGTCATTCGATGCAGATACCTCAAGCCCTTTGGAGTCGCCTTCCTCCTGTGCAAGCCCCAATACACCCCCCCTATGAGGTGTGTGACATTCACTCTTTTATCTTCTTAACAAATCAAACAGAAAGCTTGCATGCTACGAAGAAACAATCTCCTGACTACAACGCCCGAGGACGAAAACAACACCACACCCAAGGAGGAACACCCGTAATCATCATCAGATTACAACAAAAGAAAAAAACAAAAAAAAAAAAAACAACCCCAAAAGCGACAGGAAACAATCCGATCAAACACAAAACGGGAGGAAAAAAAAAAAAGGAAGCTCAAGGGGAAAAAAAAATCAGGGAATGGCGTCAAGTTTGAAGGCGGAAGAGGCACACATTGTGCAAGTGATCATCGATTTCCTACATAGGCGATTCGGAGGTTTATTTCGTCCCATAATGCCTACGGCTGCCACCACGTGTTACGGCAGGGGGGCGGGGTGATTTTTTAAAACAAAACTCCACGTCTCTGGCGTGGCAGTGTACTTTTTGTTTAGTGTCATATGTCACCCATTTGTGTATAATTTGCTAAATAAACTCAAAAAAAACAGAAAAAGAAGAGGGGGAGGAAGAGGATGACGATGATGAGCGCCCCTTCACACTAAATCCTGGGTGCCTTCATTTAATAAATGGGGTGACTTCAGGTATGCGTGGCTTGACGCTATTTCGCCAAAAGGCTGCACCTAACACTGCAATGTACAGGCGTTTTGCTTACTGCCTCAATTGAAGATGATGACCTTGCTTTTTTAAAACATTGTTTGTCTCATACAAAGAAATTGAGGGTATGTGTTCTGCTCACCAATAAAAGCTTAAAATTGATACAGCTGGAATCTAAAGCCAAAGGGTACATAGAAAAAAGTCGAATTATCGACTTGAGTTCCTTTTCTGCCCTTCAAATTTTAGAAGTATGTTTACTTTACTGTTATGGTTCTTATGGTTCCTTACTCGTAAAGATTGATTCATGCAAACCTGGTCTCATTTCTAATCTTGATGTCCTTAGCTCCTCTCTAACTGAACTCACTGTACTTACTTTAGTCCACTTGTACAAGTTGTTCACTTGCTCTTAGGTACACAGAAGTATCGTGTGTCTAAAGGAAATATTAGATATTGAATGGGCAGCTGGAATTGAAATGGGTACAACGAAGTTTGATTCCATCAAGCTCATTCAGATTAGATCAGGAAAGATTAGATAAATTGTGGCGTAAATTGGAGGTTTTTGATGCCTCTAATAATTCTATTCCTGAAATTGAGCCATGCATGGTACTGGTAATCAACAGAGTCTTCAATTAATTCTCCCACAGAACTTTCTGCACAATGTTGAGTATGTCGATTTGAGTCACAACATTATTAAGAGAATTGAAAATCTCTTTGGGTGTTTTAACTTGAGGTTTCTTCCTCTTTTTTTCTGCCGTCAATAAGTTAAAGTGCATAGATATCTCAACCTTTCCTTCAATCATATCAAAGACTTTAAAGCTATCAATCGGGTTCTTGGAAATCTTACGGGACTCAAACTTCGGAACAATGGTATTACAACCACAAGAGGTTTAGAACAACTGTTCGCCCTTGAGCAATTGGTACCGCAAGGATATTTGACCTCTCTCACATTCATTTAGGATCTAGGAGATAACTGCATCAGCTCAATTGATGAAGTGGACCCCCTTGCTGGCCTTCCTGTTTTAACGGATCTTTATCTTGACGGGAATCCCATAAGCCAACAAACTAACTATCGCCATTCCGTTTTCAGTTGCTTTAGAGAACCCATTGAAGTTGGCCCTAACTCCCACTTTCATCTTTAATTCTCCACCCAGGTCAGACTGGATGGTCGTGAGCCATCTGAAGTAGAAGCGAAGCTTGGAAGAAAAATAGATGTGTATTCAACAAGGCTGTGGTTAAAAGAAACTGTTCACGCCACTGAAGAGCTATCTTTGGATAATTTCAAATTTACTGTTGATGGTGGTGATTCCTTATCTAGTGACGGCTCTTCTACAGCCTCATCAACTACAACTACTTCTACCACTTCAACTGCCCTCACGACCTCTAGTGCTGCTGTTAATATAACTTCAGCAGCCTCAGGTGAGCCAGAAGACCAAAGTAGACAACCAAAAAAGGTTTACTACTTACCACATCTTCTTCTAATATCTTTAGATTAAACCTAAAGTTGTGGAAATCGGTGAAGAATCTACAGCACCTGTATTGTCTACGTCTTTATCTGAGCCTTCAAACCAATTTAAGCATCAAGTAAATATATTTGTACCACTTTTTGTTGTAAACAAAAATAAATAGGTTGAGCGGATGCACAATGAATATGGTGAAAGTTGGCTATTTATCTACAATCAGATGACACCCTCCACACAACCCGTTCACCCATCACAGCCAACCTCCTCTGGTAAGAGTTTTGTCGGTGCCCACAAGCAACCGCAAAAAACTGACACAACAACACCTACACCAGCCGCACCTAACACAGCTGCACCTGTACCTCCCCCTGCAACTACCAATACAACTACACCCACACCAACGGCACCTGAAACATCTTCAGCACAAACATCTCACACCACTACTCCAGCAACCTCGCCCACACCTGCACACACACCAAGTTCTACCCCGAAACCCATTCCGGAAAAAGCACCTTCAGCGACTGCAACTGCGTCATCTCCACCCCCACATGCCCAACCATCAACCACACCCCCACAATCAACTCCCGTACAACAACCTGCTGTTAATACATCTCCACAGCCCGCACGTGTCTCTACTTCACCTCATACACCCCCTCAGCCAACACAGACTGTTATTGCAACCCCTCCAATTTCTGCTCCAGTGCAAACTTCAGCACAACCTGCACCAAATCGACAACCCCCAATGTCTCCTCAGTCGTCACCTCCCGTATCACGCACTCCTCCTGCTGAAGCTCATACTCCCCCACAAGCAACGAATATGCCTCCTTCATCTCCAGCACGATCAACCTCTTCAACGCTAGGCTCAGGTTCATCAGTGCAACCACAGCCTTCTGTATCGCCATCACCTCCCATCTTGGTATCTCCTGTACCAGTTCTTCCTTCAACCGACCAGCTGCTCCAGCAACAACTTATGCAACAACAATTGCTGCAACAACAAATCTTGCAACAACAATTACTACTTTCTCAACTTCAACACGGGCAACCCCAACAAACTTCCTTTATTCAACTCCAACAGCAACTCCAGCAACAGCAACTACAATTGCAGCTTCAAATTCAGCAGCAACAGCAGCAACTCCAGCTTCAAGCTGAAAAAGAGCAAAAAGAAAAAGAACAAAGAGAGAAAGAACAGTATGAAAGAGAACAACGAGAAAGAGAACAAAGAGAAAGAGATGCAAAACAAACTCAAGCGCAACCAGTCCAACCCGTGCAACCCCAGCCTGTTCCTCCACAACCATCTCAAACACCGCCTCCCCAGTCTACATTACCACAACAACCCTCACAACCCCCTCCTCAACCCCCACCACAACCCACTCCACAACCTCTCGATAAGCCTCCTTCACAACCTGCTCCACAACCTGCTCCGTCATCTCCCGTACAACCACCCCCCCAACCACAATCACCACCCCCACAACCCCAAGCACAACCGCAGACACCCGGATCTTCACAGCCTGCAGAACCACGGTATGATCATTTCCATCTTGTTGCTTATTTGTTTATCTATGCACATAATAATTCCCTTTTTACCATTACAGCAAAGCCCGTGGGTTTAATGTTGAAGAAAAAACACCAGCTGGGAACTGGGAACCCAGAGTTGTTGTCTTCACAAAAGCAAATCTTCTGGTTGAAGTTGACCCACGCCAGAACAACGCCATTGTTGGCAAAACAGAACTCGCGCGTTTGACTGGATTCAAATCACCCTGTTTGTTTCCCTGATGAATTAAAATCCTACCAGCTAACAACAGTCTGTAACAGCCACAACAACGGAAGTTATCACAACTATTTATCTTGAATTTGGACCGGTCCAAAAAGTTTATCACATTGCCAGTTCACAACTAGCCGCTTTTCAGGATCAAGTGAAGCCCTTCGTCCCAGCAGCAAAGGTAATCCTTTCTTCCATTCACTGAAGCTGTGTAAAACAGTGCAGGTGGAACCAGTTACAGCGACATCACCATCGCCAACACCTACACCTACACCGACACCTACACCGACACCAACAACCACAGCTGCTTCCTCAACAACTCCAGCTACTGCAGCAGCAGAAGCTCCGCCACTCCAGTAAGCCCTTCACAAGATTTTCCCCACTTACTTTATTTCAGACGACGACCTTCTTCAACAAGTTTAGCAGCACCACCTCTTGCCCCCAGAGGTGCCCTCCAAGTTCCCGCGAATATTCCTGTTGAAGATGATTTGTTCTATGTTTTGGCAAATGACCCTGATATTGGAGATTTCTTAAATAAGAGTGTACGGAATTCCACCTTTTCCGTTTTTTTTCTCAGTAGTATCTAGGTTTTTAAAAAACCACACAAAGGAGAAAAACTACTTTACGGGTTTTATACAAGTTTTGTTGTTTTTGGAAATAATGTACTGGAGGAACAGTGTGTTCCGAGCACCTCTTTCTAGTTTTAAAACGGCGCACAGAACTTTGATACTACTTTTATCCAATGTATACATTTACCTTCAAATGCCCAAAGATGACACTTCACGGGACATCCGCGGTTTTTGAATTGCTCCTTTGGTTCCAATCTGAAACCACGTTCAGATACTGTTACCATTGCCTTACACAGACTCAGTCAAGTGCGAACTGTAACAATAGGACCATTCCACCAATACTTTAGGTAATTGCCCACAAAGAAAATACAATGTCCACTACTCACTTACAATACAGAATTGAACTTCCTGGGAACAATTTATTTGTTTTCCTCACACGGTCCCATAAAAGGACCCACAAGTAACAAAAACACAATTAACCTTAACCAATAATGCCAAAAGGTTCGTGGACATCCTTACTGCAACCGCACACAAGAACGACGAAGGTCATGGTGCCCCATTGGAAGTCTGTCACCGCAATGCTGACACACTGGCCAATTTCTGTGCTGTGTGCTCTCCCTCCACCCGGCAGACATTTGCTCTTTACTTGCTTGCTTTCCGCCGTGTTGCCTCCTCTACTTTCGCAACTTCATCACTGCCAGCTACAAGTATTTCCCACTCTCTTTTTGTTGATTAGATTTACACACCAATTTTAGTTGGCCCTGTTCTACCAGTTACCGTGGTGGCAACAAGAAGCAAGTTTTACCTTTGCAATGAAGACCTTGGGAACTACCCCTTGGCCGGACTACCAAAACCACCCACACCACAATTCACACATGTAGCCAGTGCCGCCCTTCCCGATTTATCAAAATTGGTATGCTCTTTTCCCAAAAACAACAAGGCAAACACTTTCATATGAAAAACCGTAATTGTAACATTCTCCACCCTGATTACAACAAAATAGGTACTGTATCCCCGTGTTGAACCACTGATGGTCAGTGTGTTCTTCGAGTCTGAGAAATCCCGGTCTCAAGAAGTCTGGCATTTAGTATTCATGCACGTTGATGAGCGTGACAAGTTTGTGTCTGTGGCCGTCCGCCTCTACCGTGGAATGTTCAAAGTTGACCTTACAACTGATACTGCTACTGTTTTACCTAAACTACGAAATTAAAGCGTTATGATGTTTTGGATAAGAAAAGGGGTTTTTTTTTGTTACAAACAAGTTTGCATGCTGTTTTGTCGATGGATCATTCTTCATACTGATGCAGTGAGGCGGAAACCAATCTAACATCCTCACCCATACACAACGCCAGTTCACCGTCGGAAAAGAGGCGACCAAGGAAAAGGGAGTTGGGGTGTAGTTCACACAGCCATTTCATGTGCCGCGGAGTGAATCCATCAAGTGGTGTGCATTCGGAAACGTGAAAGTAAAGTTTATGTCCCAGTGCAAAGTGAACCACTCCGGTTGCTGAAAGTTCCACGCTTTTTAGTGGAGTATAGGGGCCTATTTCTTCAGAATATTTGAGGTACAGTCTAAACTCTGCTAGTGGTTTCCGCACTGATTTTTAAGAAAATTGGTAAGGAATCCTCATGTGTTATTTTGGGAATCCTACGTTCTACGGGAGGAGAAGTGTGTAACTTGTAATATGGAATATCCAAATCAAACAGGACATCATAGGTGTTCAGTTGTGTTCCATTAATAGCCTTGAGACCCAAATGGCCTGACAGAGGATACTCCTGTTGGTAACATAAATAAAAGAATGATTCAAAAAAACAAACAAACAAACAAACAAACAAAACAAAAAAAAAAAAAAAAAGTTCGGCCGCAGCCGCGCTGTTATACACACGTTGTAATGACCTCGTTCTCCCTCCTTGCCCCTGCGGGCGATTTGCTCCCCCCAGTTCTGCGGGGAAGCGACGTCGAAGCTCCGCGACAGCGAGACGCACACGGCGCCCAGGTCCCGCATCTTCTCGCGCCGCAGCTCCCCGACGGCCCACCGCAGGGCCTCCCTGTATCCCTCCCGCGCCCCGCCTCCGCCCGCCGCGCCCGGGCCGCCGAGGCGCTTCTCGACCAGCGCGAGGGCCTCTCGGGGACACTCGCGCCGCACGGCGGAGCGCCACACGCAGTCGGCGCGGCAGGCCCGCCGCCAGCGGTGGCACACGAGCGCCGCGCTGGGCAGGTCGCGCAGTTCCACAAGCGACAGCACCAGGGACAAGATCTCCGTGGTGATGGGGAGCCCGTCGCCTCTCTCGTCCTCGACTTCGGTTGCCTGCGGCGCAGGCGCGTCGGCTTCGGCAGTTGCTCCAGAGGAAGGTGACGTCGCTGCAACTGCGGGCTGGGGTTCGGGAGGGCCGCGGTGTGGGCTAGACGACGTTAGATTGCCCATCAAGTTGGCGGCGGTTGCCGGCGATTTATTTTCTTTGTTTTGTTTGCAACTCAAGTTGGGTGGGTGCCGTTCGCGAGATCTACAGAACTGTATTTTATTGGTACGTAGATGGCGTCGGCTCCGTCGCTGCATGACTACCACACATACTCCCCTAGTTTCGTTACGACGTGTATTGTCTGTAGAGGGTGGGTGTATCCGTATTTCTCCAACGCGCTCATTTGCGAATCTTGCGGCATCGTATGCCACAAGGCGTGCAAAGAAACATCCGATGCAAAACTCCACCGATGTTTGCGACGTAACACCCAAGACACCATGGCTGCTGACAGGTTTTTTTGTCCCCCCTTGCGAAAATCTTGGATGTAACGTAACTCCCAGACCCGCACAGACTGTTACTTTCGCCCATAGTGGTGTTATTAAAGAAGGAAGGCTGAGGAAAAACTACAACAACGTCTGGCGAGACTGCTTTGTTATATATAAAGAAGACAACTGCGTTTACGTTTTTGAGTACTTCCTGTCTTTGGTTTTGGGCACTTTGACCTTCTTGTGTAGTTACGTAGACGAAAGAGGTATCTGTTATACACAGCCAATCGAATGCATATCACTGGAAGGAGTTGGCCCAATCTGTCCGATTCAGAGTTTCGATAATACTACACTAAACCAATTTGCAGTTTGTTTTTCCTTTTCCTCCCCTCTATTTTTTCCCAACAACTAGCAAAAAGATTGCACTTCCAACAAATTTAACTGGACTACCCCACACATTTGAAGCTGCCTCTTTTGATGATATGCAAAATTGGGTTCACACTTTGACAAATATAAAAAAGAAACCCACCTACCAATTTGAAGAGTCAATGGTGTGGGTTGATAGCGATGAGACAAAATGGTATTTCTACCCATATTCACACATGCCATTTACAATGCCATTTGTTCAGTTTCTCATCTTGGGGAAGCCTTGCTGTATCTCGAAGTGAGATTAATGTTGTCGACTTTGCCGCCTTGGCTAGGATTGTGGATGCCCTTCCTATCAATCTACCCCCATACGTAGTTAATATGGATGATGAATGCAGAACTTTTATTGTTAAGGCGCAGGACTGCTTAATGAGGTATTACTATTCAATGTAGTGGCTCTCCTAAATCCTATAGACGTATACAGCATAATGTAGTCGCACTGACAAATGAACCTGTTCCTGTGACATTCCCACGTACTTTTTACGCGAACTTCTGGAAAGAAGGAAACACGACACCACTTCTTATACAAGTTGAAATATCGGATAGTATAGGCGACTGTGTTTCTAAGCGTGTTGTACCCCACTTTTTCCCTGGACCAAATCCCCCAGCAGTTTGTCTGAAAGTGACAGGCACCACCACAGAGTTTCTGTTCAATTTGACTCTGAAGTTTTCTGCTTTGTATTATATCAGGCGATGTATTGAGAACAGCAGTCGTCCTATGTTCGAGCTGTTGGATTTATCCTCCCTTCCCAGGCCAAACCAAGGGTCTATACAACAATTCCTTGCAAAGAACTATCAAGATGTGGGTATCCCAGTGATACCTCAAATATGTGCGAATGCTGAGCATGTCAGTAAGCGCTTTTGTTGTATGGTCTCTCTCACTGGGTGGGACAAGAAAATATGGATTTCTCCATCAACCAATATCATTATCAGCGGAATGCTATGCTATGGGTCTCATGTGATTGGGGAAGTCACTCATACAAGACCCGTGAAAGTCCACACACTCTCTGAAGAAGCCCTCCTCGAATTTGGGGTTGAATTGAAGGAAATTCCTTGGGAGACACATATCATATTCGGTGTCTATACTTTAATTGACCCTTCAGAGACATTGGATGACACACCCTCGGGTTCCCTCCCCCATGCAACATCCACACCTGTAACACATGGCCCTGCTCGTAGAGCGGGAAGCAAGTCTCCTCCACCAATGCGAACAAGCACACCTGGAATCATTTTTAATGGAACTGGCATTTCTAAATGCGATCCTTCTGACACAGCCTCTGAGGCAATAAGGCCATCATGGACTAATATGGCACTTGCATTTGGCAAAAAAGTAGCATCCATGTTCCCTGGGCTTGGGGGGAACACTCCCAGATTGTCATTAGTGGCAAAAACCAGTTTTACTGCCTTTGATTTCTCGAAGAGACTACGGAGTGGAAAGTTTGAACTTCCCTTAATAACCACAACTGGCGGGCTGTTGGAAATGAAACTACGAGTTCAATTTCCTCCATCACCAATGCCGATTGTATTGTTCCCTGATGTTCTCCCAGCTCCTGGATCCCAAAAGGTTCCTCGAACATCCTACAAATATGAGAATCTAAATTAACGTCTTTTCAGATAATTTCTCCATCTAGTGCCCTTGTAGAGCATCTCCGTTTCCTTGCTCAACAGGGTTATCTGATTGCCATTTCTTTTTATACACTGATCCTCATCAAGATGCACTTGTGGTTGATACGCCAGCAGATAAAAACATGCTTTGGACAAACAGGCTTTGGGTGTGCACCAACGTAGGAAGTTCCTTGAGTCGCATATTGCTTGCAGCAGATTGGAAATCACCTCCCTCTGTGTTAAAACGAGATTTGCTGAACATGTTAGTGCTGAGCCCAAAAATGGACCCACTGAGAGTCCTCGAATTGCTAGATGCACGATTCCCTGATAGTTACGTCCAGCAATATGGTACCACTCTATTTCTTGAAATTGATTAACAAATTTAAAGCTTCATATTGTCTTGACATGATGCCAGACCGGGAGTTTGCCTCTGTTCTAATTCAGCTTGTGCAGTTGATTAAATCTCAAATATATCATTGGAGTCCTCTCACGGGGATTCTTCTTCAGAGGGCCAATTACTGCACAGAAATTGCACATTCTCTATGTTGGCTTTTGCATTCCCAGCTTGAAACGGAAGATCTGGCAACATCAACAAGATTTAAGCTTACTCTCCAAGCATTCCTGGCGTTTTGTAGGCCCGAGATACAGTCTGAGTGGCAGAATCAGGTTGTGGTGATTTCTGGCCTTACAAACTTGGCCAAGGAAGCTCAAACCCTTTGTCGTACAAAATCGCCAGCAGGTTGGCACTCAGTTTTTTTAAACACTCTCACTTGTTTCAATAGAGGCCAACACATTTCTGCAACAACAACTTGCCAGGTACAACAGAAGTATTCGACCGTTTTCGCTTCCTGTTTGTCCCAATTTCGTAATTTCCCGAATTGTGCCAGACAAAACCAAAGTGTGTGACTCAAACGCTCTGCCAGTATTGTACACATTTGCGGATGCGACAGATAACACAAGCCGCGTTTTGCTCAAGGTACGGTCTTGTGACCTGGAATTTAGTACCAAGTTTTCCAGTTAGGTGACGACCTAAGAATGGACATGCTGGTTGTTCAGATGCTGGATATGATGAACAGTCTCTGGATAGAGGCTGGCTATGACTTCTGTAGTACTATGGTTGTTTAATCGACACTAAACTACATCAGACATCAAGCCATATAAAGTTCAGTGTACTGGAAGTAATGCTGGTCTAATTCAAATCGTCCCAGATGCAACTACCGTGTCGCAAATATCTCAGCTCATGGCTGGACCTTCCCCAAGTGCTGCCTATGCTGTAATCTCTGATTTCTGTAGGAAGATACAACAATAACATATTCCAACTTCAGAAAAATGCCGTTCTTGCCTGGCTAAATACACTTCCGAATCCAAATAATGCAAGGGAAAGATTTATTCGCTCATGTGCTGGGTACTCTGTTGCTTCGTATATACTAGGGTTAGGAGACAGGCATAATGGTACCCCTTCACACTATGGATAACGTCCAACTCCCTTTGAAGATAATATTATGATCACTAGATCTGGAGAACTTTTTCACATTGACTTCGCGTATCACCCCACTGTCTCTTTTTTTTTCTTTTCCAAGAATAATCAAATAGGTATGTACTGGGCAAAAAAACTTTGTTCATTCCCGGAGTACCAATTCCACGAGAGGTTTTCACATACAATTACCCCACCTTCTAATTTACGCAAACAAGACAACACCATTCGTCCTCACACCCGACTATGTGGAAGCCATGGGTGGTGAAGACAGTCCAGGCTTCAACCAGTACAAAAACTTGTGCTGTGAGGCATACAACATTCTTCGCAAGCATTCACTCAAATTAATCACTCTGTTTGTATCAATGGTGAGTGTGGGCATACACCAACTCACAAGTTTTGAGGATGTCTACTACCTACGTGACGCACTTGCACCCGAACTCACACCAGTAGCAGCATGTGCCAGGTTCCGGCAGCTCATAGACATGAGCCTGGCAAACTCCCTCGCCCAGTTCAACAACTACTGGCACATTTGGGCACATCCCAAAAAAGTATAATCAACACAACCCAGCCCACTCACACCACCCACTTGTATGTATGACTTTACGAAATTACAATCCCTCAAAAAGCAATTGTTTGAGGTGCCAATCACCCAAGAGTTAGTGCAAGGGCTCTTCAAGAATACTACTCTACTCTAGCTCAACAAAGTGCCAATATGCAAGTAAACTGGTGCCACTACGGCTTGCCTTCAATGTACAGCAGCAATGATGCACTCGCCTTACGTGTTTTTGGAGATGAGAGACAACTCAATTTATCGGCCGAATTCTGACAAACCTAAAAATAGACCACTGAGGGGATAGAGCGAACTGGGACGGACCTCGAAAAGGAGGAATATCGTCACTAGACAGTGTAGTACAGTGCAGAGTGAGAGTAA